>CAICTM010001918.1:0-20773 GCA_903772945.1 Seminavis robusta
TAATAGGTAGTGTAATGGTATAGGTATGACCGATTGGTTGTGTTTGTTGCTATTAGTGTTGTTGTTCTTGTAGTGACAGATCCAGAGGGGAAGCGCTTCGGTTTTCGGCTTCCCTTGAAAAAGTACTAGCTCTGAGTGCTGTTCCTTGCTGCGCTTGTACCTTCGCACCACAACCTTTCTACAGGTCCACCGTGAGACAGGAGAAGTAGATTATCTTTATGGTCCTGGACTAATAGAAGATCTTCTGGTCCTGGACAACAGCAGCAGGACTTCACTCTTCACTTCTCAGCCTTGGGCCAGTAGCTTCACTGACAGCTGACAGAGGTATGAGAAACACTATCTCTGGCACCTCACACCTGCATACATGCAGCGATACCGGTACGGTACTGTCGTCACTACATACCAGTCTGCTGGCCGTACGGTATGTACTATGATGTACGATGGCCCAGTCCCCAGTGCTAAGTTAGTTAAGGTGGTCGCACCCAGGATGTAAGCCGGCGAAAAGCTGCTAATAAAATACAGTCTGTTATTTCGAAATTACCGCGAGAGATCGAGTGAAATAAGAAAAAATCGATTGATCTAACAGCTGCTGCTAAAGGTGTGTTGTAATTGACGTGTTGTACAACAATCCAACCTCTAGCCATACAGGACGTCTCTCTAATAGTATTAGGAAGAGGTTTGCGAAGGGTATTGATGCGCAGTTCCGGTCCTCCTGTGAATATTCTTCGACGGCAGCAGCTGATCGAAACTTTCGATTCTGCTGCTTGCCGACGATAAATCTCAATGGCTGCTGGTCCTATGGCCCCAGAACCACGTACTACTCTCTTCCTTACACTATTAGAAGGAGATAAGTGTATGGTTCTGGGGCCATACAATCAGCGAGCACAAAGAGAATGAGCTCTCTAACACACAGTTGTTCAGTTTGCGATTTTTGTTGTTGAGAGGCAAAGCTCGTTGTCGAGGGAATCTTGGTTTCTCGTTCTTTGAATTTCGAAATCCGGTGAGTGAGCTCTGATCCGTGTTCTTTGTACTAATTTACTATAAACCAGTCGCCGGCCAGTCCCGAGAGCACCCAAAATTGTGATGGAATATTTGAACAATTGTATTCTCGACGCTTCCACAACAACGGTTTCTTTTTCTGGACCTTTTGAATGGATCATTTATACGAATCTTGCCGTTTCCTACGTACTGTATCCTCGCTTCCGCCGTACACTCGCCACTTGGCCATCCGCACTCTACTAGCTAGCTACTAGTAGACAAATCTCTTCATTACAAAGAAAGCAATATCTCTACCTAGATTGCATTGCTGCCGGCATCACTATCATCGTCGTCATCAATGGCTCCAACAATGGCTTCTTCATTGTCACCATCAAGGGCGTCAAAGGGAATGCATTCCAAATCTGCCAAGTCCCTCGTGCCGTCCTCTACCATTTGTGCCAAATCTTGAGCCGTTTCTTCTGTGGTTTCCTCCTCTTCAATTTCAGCTTCTAGGTTGTTTGTTTGTTGGGTAACATCGCTAACAGATGGGATAGAAGCTGCAATTGGAGTGGTGGCAGTCAGCTCTGATAGTAGCTTCCCAGTCAATCTGTCATATTCGGCGGCAGCCATGGAATCCCCAGTCTTGAGGCACTTTTTAGATTTGGTCGAAACGTGTCCCTTCTTACCGCAGAAGGGACAAAACTTGCCTTTGCTGGTTGTCGTATTGTTCGTTTTCCTTTTCTTCTTGGCAGGTTGTTTTGCGGCCTTCTCAGCATCAATCCGTGCGGCCTCAGCCGGAAGCTGTTCTTGCGGAAGATCCAAGTTCATGCCTGGGCGGTAGCATTTGTGTCGTTTCGCCCATGCCTTTTTCGTGGCAATTGTTTCCAACCGGATTCTCTCGTTCTTCTTTTCCGCCCGGTACTGCTTGTACTCCGGAGTCTTGAGCCGGTCCAATCGTTTCTGTCGTTGGTTCTGTCTGACGGTGAGGTAATGTTGAACGTGAGTAGTCATATCTATTCCAAGTTTGAGGAAAACACGGTTGAAAAACTCCACATATCCAAGGGAGACGATTCCAACGGCAAAGGCAAGACGATTGGCTAGTGAACAGGACCCGGAAAAGACTTTGTTCTTGGGTGCAAACCAGGTACAGACGCTGTTGAATGACTCGTTTGCATTCGTGTCCAAGCCGTGGGCAATCTCTCTCAATCGCTCAAGCTCACAATAGCGCCCCATTTTCTTCCGCAGCAGCTCGTAAAGCTCCGCATCTTCTTTCTTGTCGCGGTAATACTTCTTGCTTGCAGCTTGCTCTTCTTTCGTTGCCTTGCACCGAGCGCACCAAGCACCGCATTTGTCGTGGGCATCAAAGTGATGCTCCAAACAGGCCCAAGCGACATCCACATACTCGGATTCATCGCGGTCTTTGAGTGTCCGAGCCATGTAGCCGTAGTTCTTGCCAAGACGAATGGAATCCAACCTCGTCATTGTCTTCTTGTCGGCAACCTTGGCCAAATCCAAACGAATGAGTTCCCCGGTCAACTGTTTGCGGCGGTGGTTGGGATCAGCACAAAACTTTGGCTCGGGAATATGGCCGGGTAATTTCCCTTTGTCAGGACGGTCTTGTAGCTCACCCTTATTCTTTCCCTTGGTCTTGGGCACCTGTGGTAGAACGGTAGTGTTGTTGTTGGTTAGGTAGTCTTTGTTCGACCACTTCAAATCCGCCCGAATGGACGAGTCGTCGTCACAGCAAAGAAGCTCCAGAATAATGCCTTTATTGTCGTAAAGATCGATCACGATTTCCAAAGCCAATGCCGCTTCCATCGCACCTGACGAGTCCGTTGGATCATGGTTGCGGGGACAATAGGCGTGCTCCGGATAATCAGGACGGGTATCGACGTCGGGGTGCTTCTTTTCGTGCCCTTCGCACCGGTTGCACTTCTTGCTCTTTTGACCAAAAGCAATAACCTTTCGGGTTGCGGCACCGACAAGACTGCCGTGCCCAGACGATGAGTTGTAGAGAAGACCCGATCCTTTTTGCTGCCAAGCGCCGTCATACGAGCCCTTCAATTTGACTTTGACGGGATGGTTTTTGTGCTGCTCCGGTATCGACAACTTCCAAGCCAAGTAGCATTCCTCCATTGTTGATCGTCTGACTTCGTTGTCCAGGTTTTCCATCAGGATTTCGTCTCTCAATTCTCGCAAGATGGGGCCAATCCTTTGCTCTATCGTGGGAAAGCTTTTGCCCATCGTAGTATCATTCGGAAGCCCCATCAAACCAAGCATTTTGCCGGCTTCAGTTGCACCGTCTCCATTCGCTATCATCCCAAGAACCAGCAATAGATTGAGTTGGTAATTCGTCAGCCTCTCGTACTTGTTGTCAGTATGCATTGTTGTCTTTGCGGGAGTGGGTAATTCGTAGACATAATCACATTCTTCGTTGGCACATCTGAGTCGAACTTGTGACACAATGCCGCAGTTGTGGACGAACATTATCAATGGCATTGGCTTGTCATCCAAATTGCAATGAGGGCATTTGGCAAAATCGGCAACCAGCTTTTCGATTTGGCTCGTCTCCAACAGTAGGCGGCTGCTTGCTTTGGTATTGAATTCAGTGACGGTGGGCTCATTGTCTTCTTCTTCGGTGGTTGCCTCTTCTGCCTCATCTGTAGTGTCAGCTTCTGCCGCTTCCTCTGTGGGGATATTATCTTCCTCAAATAGAATCCTCTTCCTGTGCTTGTTGGTGCCAGTATTGCCATTTCTAGTTGATCTCCCAGTGCTGGCACTGCCACCGGCATTATCATTTATTCCAGCTAAATGCTTCCATCCATGTCCACTGGCAGCAAGTCTAGCTTGTTCAGTGCTAGTAGATGGCTTCCATTTCGCAGTGGTGGGTGTAGGCGTGACATGTGCCATCGTCTCGTGAAGGCGCAAAACGGTGCAGATCCAGAGGCCTTTGCGAGTTTATGCGTCGAGAATCCATTTTCCAATCAGCAATGCGCACTTCCCTCCAAATCCTCGTTTTCACAGCTCGCCTTGCGCGAGTGAATCCAAGAGACTTATGGCGCGAGGTGCGCGAACGTAGATTTGGAGATAGAATCCAGCGCGAACGAAATTTGTTTCGCCGGATTACTCAAAGGATTCCGGATTCCCCAATCTGTCAAAGATACGAAACAAAAACGATCGAAACTAGCCACTATATTTATAACAAACTGCGCTGGCTAACATCCTGGGTGCGACCACCTTAAAAGCATACTGGTACACTGGTACCAATACTAGCTAGTAGCTGTTACGAGGCTTAATTATCCCTTGGAAGGAATGACATAGTGATCACGAGTTTTGGCGACCTCTCTATTTAGTAAAATGCAACTAAAAGCGCAATCCCTATTCCATATAAGTCTTACCACCGGGACGCAGTCTCTATTATTTATTGTTTTGCTGACCATCGTTTGACAGAAATCATGGTACTAATAAACTACCCACTAGTCTACCCATAGTCGGCCAACCACCACTGCTTGAGCTGACAAGTGATCCAGCAAGGGAGTCTTTACTGCAGAGAACCCAGTACTGAAGCTACGTCCTTTTGCAAGTAGGAGACAGAGTGAAGCGTCGGCTTTGCACCTGCCGCAATTCACGTTTTCCGAGCTCTGAAAAAGTTACTCAGAGTGGTCTACTAGTACTTCTAGCTAGGTGGCAACTACAACCACCAACAAAACAAGCAAGAACACAATCCAAAACCGAGCTGTGAATGACCAAGACAGTAGCTTTCCCGACACGGTAAAACCAACCTTTGGAGCAGTTCTCCTACAGTATCATCATCTTATTTCTTCGGATAATAGATTCTATATCGTTGAGTGCTACACTGTATTAAGGAAAGGAAAGAAGACTATGGACCAAGGGGAAGGCATTGCTAGCAGGCAAAACAAGAACCATGATGAAAGAAGGGTATCATCAGAATCAGACAGCGATGAGCGAGATAATGATGGTCCACTAGAGCTACTACTAGAAGCACCACCAGCCAGGGAGAGGGGAGATGAGGATCAAAGGAGAGATGGGGTCCTGATACCCATGGTACCCTTAACAGACGATGTTGTGGCTCCCGATGTACCCATCATACCCATGCTACCCTTAGCTGATGCTACCATTGGTTCGACTACTAGTAGTACGGATAATGGTGGTGCTATCATTCATACTACATATAGTACAGCAGGGGAGGAAGAAGACTCTTGCAAGGAGGAAGAGGAAGACTTGAAGGAATCCAAGTTGTTAAAGGCTCGTATTCAGAAAGAAAACGACAAGATGGCAGCCATGTCGGCTCAGAACGAAACTGAAAGGAAGGTACAGGAAAAGTTGGCACAACAACAACAGCAACAGCAACCTCCCTTATCCAGAACCACAACGGGTCAGAAGCTTGATCCCTTATCACCCACAGCCAAGAATCAACTCTTACGAAGAACCCGTTCCATGCAACATCGCGACCTACAGAGACGTCAAGTCAGTCCTCAGCGACCACGCCCCACCAGTCCAATCAGGCAGCGACAGAACAGTCCTACACGCAGTCCTCTTCAGCGACGTACTATGCCACCTCGTAACCTCTCCAACTCGTCCTCACGGCGAACCGTCGGTAGCATGTTAGAAGAGGAAGATGACGAGCAACAGTGCCAAGATACCTTGATGATGATTGCCAAAGCGAGGGCGGCTCTAGGACAAGACTATGATGACGAGTACGAAGAAGGAGTAGAAGTAGAAGACGAAGAACAACAACAAGACAATAAAGATGACAAACAAAAGCGGGTCCCTCGACGGTGGCGACATCAGCAACAAAATAGTACAGAGGAATTGCAGCGACCAGGTGCCTATTCCAAAGCCCCGGGAGAAGACTTTCAGCGAAATCGAACCTTTGAACGGGCGACCTATGCACCCGCACCACAACCCACAACACCTACAGCTCACAGCAAGCCGATGACAGAACTGCAACAACAATATGCCAAAAAGGCTAGTAGTAGTGGCTTGGACTCCTCGTCGGAAGATGAAGGTCTCAAAGATTTTATAATGGCCGAATCGGACGAGGACAAGAAACCAGCTGCCAAACCACGACGCAAGGACCATGTGGACAAAAGGATGGTGTTACCATCGGGGAGCTTTCACAGTCAAACCTCCGTGGACAGTCTCGCGACACCACCGCCCTCGCGTCGCGGCAAAATGACACGGGTGGAATCCCTCAGTACCGACGACGATGGCATTGCCTTGTCAGACTCTTCACCCAAATTTGGCGCGAGAAAAAATCGACGGATGCGACGTGTTGCCCCTGCGTTAAAAGCAGATAGTGCCCTGACCGACGACGAGGACGACGATGATCAAGCATCCCAGTTCTCCTCTTCCGCCAACGACTTTCGTCGACGACAACGAAATCGATCTTCCAAAAGTCAATCTTCCATTCGATTGTCCATGTTGGCACGGTCGTTCCGGGGAATTAATAGCAACGACAGTGGGGGAAGATGGAGTGGCAGTGGGACGTGGACCCTCTCCAGTGGCGACGTGTCATCGGACAAGATGATTGCCGACATTACCGAACAATCCGTATCCAACTTTGTCAAATCCTTTGGCAATCAAATGTCGTCCATGGATGCATTGCCCATTGCCGCCACGGTGGTGCCGTCCGAAGAAGATCTGGAAACACTCATTCGATCCAGACTCGAAACCGAATTGAGAACGCATCTCAGTCGGGAATTGACGCAATTTCGAGAACGATTGTTTCAAGAAATCATGGAACGGGGAGAATTGCAAGTGGCGGAACAATTGCAAATGGTGGTGGATCCTGCTACCACCACGGCAGATCATGACATGATGAGAGAAAGCATCGCATCCGTCAACAACAATGGTGGTAGCAATCATGATACGAGTCCCTTTCTCGTCATGCCAACGGCAGAAACAACGATTGTGGACCCACTGCGGGGAGACAGCCCCGGTCTTGTCGCGGACTCCGCCGACGATTTGTCATTCGAGCCCGAAGATGATCGATACGAGGACGAACATTCCGTCACCATGGACGACGAGAACGATGAAACCATTGGATCGTTGCACGGTAGCATCCATCCTGACAGTTCCAATCAGCTCTTGTCATTGGTGGAATCGACGACGTCGTCTCGTCGACGCCGACCAGCGGACAACTTTGCACGATCCATTCGACAATCGCTCCGTATCGAATTTGGAAATTTGGGAGATGAGCTCGGTGATTTGGAGCAGTCGGCAGCCATGGAAGCACAGGTGATTGACATTGAATCAGCAAATCCAACCCCGACGGTGACAACCGGATTGTCGTCGTCTCAAGCGGGCAGTTTCATGCTATCCAGTGGTCGTGGTGGCAGTTGCAGTCGCCATGATAGCAAAGGAAACGTTGTCGACGTGGTTGGCGACGCCAAACGGAAAGCTTCCTTGACTTGTCCCCCAAACCACGAACACGGTCGGACGTTTGTCTTTTCTCCCCGGGGATTGCTGGGAAGTGTCTTTTTGGTCTTCTTACTGGGTGCCTTTGTCGGTGCGGGGACTAGTATCTTGGCCATGGGGTCAATAGGGGGTGAGAACTAGCTAGCAGAAGTGGAGAAATAGACATCGATGCAGTGATGGGGGAAGTAATAAAGGCGACCACGCTGGTTGAACTTTTAAAATTAACTTGAGACCTTTAATCTATCTTCATTTCTGGAACACTACTCGACAACATCGGAAGGAAACGCAGCTGCTGCTGTCGAAGGCAATAACGTCACCCGAAATCAGTTGCGTCCGCTCAGTCATCAGCCGCCCAACACCTCGTTTCTCTCTTTGCAAGAGCTCGAAGAAAAATGCATCTCGTGATTGGAGCTAAAAAGAAACTTGCATCCTTGCAGTTGTGCGAATACGTGCTCTTGGGTCTCTGGTGTCCTTTCTGTCTTTTAAAAACTCTTGTGAGGTGAACGGGGAAATGAATGGTCGTCATAAAGTAGCCAAGTGCGCTCGCACAGAGGTAGATGAACAACGGGAAGAGTGGTGAAATGGAAGCAACGAAAGAAGATTGGTACCAGTACGGTAAACTTTGAATCTATAGCGACCTCCGAGAGAGCGGCGGTGCTTCAACCCTAGTTCGTACCTTTGCCGACGCGTGCGTTTGTTTTTGTCGTGTGTATCATTTTGATTTTGTTTTGAGTTGTTCCCGTTTGCCAAAGAGAAACGATGTTGCCGTTTTTAAGTTGGTCTTGCCAAAAAGTTGTCGCTGAAATGAAACGCCATTTGCATGAAACGCCGTTTGCCTCAAGCAAGCTTTTTCTCTCTCACTCAGCACAACACAACAACTCCTTCTGTCTTATTCAAAGACAAATGCATGACGATGACACCTTTCTCCGGTGCTGCTTTTTGCAGCCGCGTGGTTCCTTCGGGAGCCCCGTGGTTGAGACTCGCTGGCTTTGCCCCTGTCAATATACGCTGGGAAAGGTGTTCATCTTGCGGTGGTTCCTTTGTTGGGGTGGTTCGTCCTCGTGCAATCGTTGGAAATGGCGTCGCGTCGAGTCGTTTCATGCTTCAGTCTCATCATCACAACAGGTACGGTCCACGAGTACGCATGCAGGCATGTCATTAGTAGTTCTTTACTCTTGCGAGTCAGCATTCGTGTTGGAAGCTTCCAGGGGCACTCGAAAGGGTGTTCATGATTGTCTTCGCTGAGGAAAGTGACATGCAGTGCATGCGGCAAAATGGTGCTTTGCTCTTTAGTTTGCTCTCAGCTCAAGTCTCACCATTCCCTTGTTGCCCTTGCTCTTCTTAATTTGTTAGGTTAGGCAATGCACAAGCTCACAAGGCACCGGGTAGTCTACCATTGGACCGTCGTCTTAGCTACATGGGTTGCCGTTGTGGTTGTTGCCGTTGTTGGCGGTTGCCTTCGCGGTTCTTGGTCGTTGCCGTTGTTGACGGTTGCCTTTGCGGTGATGCTGAGCAGGTTTGAGTTCGCGTTTAAACCGACGAAGCTGGTTTGAAGTCCGTCGGCCGTGCCTGTTGGCTTCACTTTTGGCAACGCTCCTTGGCGCGGGAGTCCACTGTTTGGTGGTTCGTGTGATTTGAATCAGAGCTGACTCCTCTTTCCGAGCAAGTGCATTTCGACCTGCTTTTCTGTTCCTGTTGGAGCTCACTGTTGGTGGTTCACTGTTTGGTGGTTCCTGTGACATGCCAGCCAAGTGGACCGCAATGTCCAAGCAAAACTAGGGGACGAGTTGCCTTTGCCATCTTGTGGACCGCAAAGTCCGAGAAAAACTAGTACATGTGGACCGCAAAGTCCGAGAAAAACTAGTGCATGTGGACCGCAATGTCCGAGAAAAAATAGAAACATGTGGACCGCGATGTCCGAGAAAAACTAGGCGGAGGCGTGTACTGTTGGTTCAATTGAAGGGTCACATTAAGGGTAGCCAGGTTTGTGGTTCCTGTGCTAGGAAGCCTCTATTGCAGAGTGATTGTCCGAACGTCCTCCACACGAAAGTCCAAGTTAATACCTGTGACACCTGAAAACCAACCTCTACCGTCGTTGATGCAATGAACTTCGAAGAGTTTCCACGTCCACGTCGTTGAAGTTTGGGGAGCATCTTCCTTTTGGTTGATGCGAGCCGAGAGAAACTCAAACTCAAACCAGTACTTCAGTACAAGCGTTGAAGGCCCGGTCCTCCAGTTGGAAGTCTCTTTCGTTGGCAGTTGTATTTGCCAGCAACTCGAAAGGCAGCATCTGCACAGGTCATTTGCTGTGTTGTACTGCCAGGGAACCTTCAATAAGGTGGTCCATGGCTCTTCCCACAGTCCCAGGGTAGCTCATCATTACTTTCACTAGATAGCTTAACATCTCACACTTGTCTCTCTTTGGCCCGCCCGAAACTAAGGCTTCCTTGGCACTCACACCAACCTTGTCCCTGTCGGTTGCTGGTACTGGTAGCACGATGCGGTGACATCAAGGTTACGCTACTGGCCTCTTCTCCTGTAGTTCCTCCAGCTTTTCCCCTTTCAATGTGGCATCCTTCAGCATATCTGACATCCTTTGGCGGTCGAAAGCAGTGGACTTCCTCCTTGTTTTGTGCTCCTCCAGCGTTGGTTTCTCGCTTGATATACAGCTCGATGTCTTGGGGTGCTCATCAAGTCGCCCAGTTCTAACACAAGAATACGAATGCGGCTTTCTGGTGGCTCCTTTGCTGCGGTCAGCGCTGTTCATCTCGATCAGGCTAAGCAGCGGAGCGGGGTCCTCGGTTGCAGCTTCGGTTTTCCAAGATTGCGCGCTTGCTGAAACATTCTCGCTCATCTCGATAAGGCTTAGAAGCGGGGCTGGATCATCTTTAGCAGTCTCATTGACATCAGAATACGATTTGCTTCTTTGCCGCCTAAAGCTCTTCCTCCTTGTTTGGCTTTCGCTTGCCCTAGCATCATCAGAGTACGACTCGATAAGGCTAAGAAGAGGTGCCGGATCTTCTTCAGCCTCATGCACATCAGAATACGACTTACTTCTTTGTCGTCTTAGGCTCTTCCTCCTTGGTTGGCTTTCTTTCGTGGTAGCACCAGAGTATGCTGACTCGATAAGGCTGAGAAGGGGGGCTGGATCTTCATTGGCATCTCCATTCACGTTGGAACAGGATCTGCTGTTTTGTCGCCTCAGGATGTTCCTCTTTGATTGACTTTCTGCTGTTTTGCTTCGGTGCAGCTTCGGCATTGAAGAGCACGACTTGCTTCTTTGCCTCCTCATTGGTTTCTTGTTCATCGAAACTCGCCTGCGTTTTTCCCAATCCATCTCGCATTTCAATTCCTTTGCTTTGGCCGTTGTGACCAGTGTCGTGTCGGAGCTCCTCCTGCTCCTTGTGCTCTTTCGCACCGAACTGTGTGCTTCCTTTGCAGCATCATTTGCCGCCTTCCCCAGCAGCGTTGCACTCCTGGGCTTTCCGTTTTTAACGGGTCTCGTCTCGTCGATGCTCTGGAGCGCTTCCTCCAACTTGTTGGGTAGTACTTCTCTGGCCGATCCGAGGACCTTTTTCGCAAGCCTATCGTCGTTGCTGGCCCTCAGCAGGTTCACGACTTTGACAATGCAATCCTGCACCTTTTCTTTCTTTGCTGTTTCTTTCTGGAGCTGAGCCCCGGCCTTTGCAACTTCCGTCTTTGCCTTCACCATTGCTCGCTTACCAAGCTCCACCAAGCCCTCGAATTGTTTGTTCTGAAGTGTCAGGCTGTCGATTTGTCGTTTCAACTCCAGATATCCTTTTGTTCCTAGCCTTAGTTCGTTTCGATGGTTTTTGAGGGAAGCAAAGTAACTCCACGCGAACGTTTTGGATGAGTCGTCAGGCGTAGAAACACTCTTGCCCTCCTCGTCCTCTCGCAGCTCCATTCGAGCCTTCTGCTTCTCCATATCTAAAAGGAGCTGGATTGTCTCCAGTTCTTCTTTTTGGCGCCTCAAAACGTCCATCTTCTCCACTTGCAGCCGGGATGTTTCTAGTTTGTACCAAGCCGCAGCGCGGCGGAAGAAGCCCTGAATACGTAGTGCGGCCTGAAATTCCAGGACCCAAAGGAGTGACTGAGACTTGTGTAGCGAGTACTTGTTGAACATTGCATGGTCAGTGGGAGCAACATGGCCCATTTGGCCAGCGCCGAAGCTGGCGATGGAGTCCTCGTCGGAGGCAACCTGCATCCCCGCAGTGCTATGGCAGCTAGAAAAGGGGAGCAGACTCTGCTTATCGTCGGAAGCGTCGCTGTTGTACGAGTTCTTGCGTACTTGTTTCCTGTCGGATGCGAAATCCTCGTGCTGGAGGTCAGCAGCTTTCTGCCAATTGTGCTGGTAGATCATGATGCTCATTGTACACGTACCCTCTTCTCTTCTTCTATTATTCAAATGAATGCAAACGCCATTCAAAGGGGAAAGATATCAAACAGTGAGCACATTGGAGCCCACAGTAACATGCAGCCACCACACATACCATACCAGCGACCCTCGAGTGGCCTGTTGTGGCCACTGTACCGGTACGACTGTACAGTACATCGTACCTGTTTTACGAAGATTTATCACTGGTTATTTCGAGTCATAACTTTCTAATTTATTGACCATACAGATTTAACCATTGCACCCTGGTGCTGTCCCAGTTTCCAAGGAGTCACACTTTTCTTCTACAGTAACTGTCTCTTCGCTGGCTCCAAGCGGTACTGGTACCAGGTACGGCGTGGCAGCGTGGTACCAATACCATACCGTAGGTGGTGCACATTCCACACAAAGTAGCTAGTCTATCGATAGTTGTAGATTGTACACTACTCGCAAAGTACATGTAGCTGGTATCGATAGTTGTAAACTACTCGCCTGCAATTTAGCTGCTACCGTACCGGCATCCTGGTGGCGACTTCGATCTCTTGGTGAAAGCTGTTGGAGCGACTGCTTGGCCTGTACCGTACAAGTCTTCGACGTTCTGATCTGGTACTGTCGTAAGATCGGTTCTTCCTCCTCCGAATTAGGATCAGGCCTTGCTTCATTAGCATTTATTTGGCCAAACAGCTTCTACACTTGGTTCCTCTGGCTCCAGACAGGCTGTTGAAGCAGGGCAGACGGTGCCGCTGCTAGCTAGCTAGTATTACTGTTTCTTCCTCGTGGCAAAGCCCCGAACTGCCTGAACCTCCATGCATCGCTCGCAAAAGCAGCAGCGAGGGCAGACTGTGCAGCTGTGTTTAATGATGTCAATTGGGTAGATTTCCAAGCTATGCAAGTCAAAGGGCTGGAAAGTGTGGCTGTCAGATTCTTGTCTGCTACCAAGGTGCCCTGCGGTTTTTGTTCTTTTATCTTTATAAATTGTAATATTTGCATACTTCAGCAGCAAAGTAGCCTGGTTAGCTCAGGTAAGAATCAGAGGCGGATAGAGGAGCACTCAATGAATGAGGCAACAACTGACATAGTATTATCATTCCACCCTTCCAGTTTGGCAGAGCGCACGACTCTTAATCGTGTGGTCGAGGGTTCGATCCCCTCACTAGGTGTTTTTGCTCTGTTTGAGAAGCTGCTGCTTCACAGCCTTGGATGTCCTGTACTATTCTTCGCATGCAGACGAGGTCACGAAGTTTTGCTTTTTCTGCAATGAGTTTTTGGGTTCCGCACCTCGCGTTCGAATAATTTAGGGATCTTAAAGAGTGGATTTCGTAAGGGTATCGAACTCTTTAGAAAGGGGATCGAGGGTTTTAGTGAGGGGATCGGAATAAGCGAGGGTTGGAAATCGATCCCCTCATCCTTTGCCTCATCTGCTGGGACTTCGCTGGTGCCAAGACTGCACTGAAAGCTTCCTATCCTACACGGTAGGCTTTCATTTGGTCAAGAAACCTCGATGTCTGTCGAATCCAAAAACATTGTTCTCGCTATTTCTAGCCAGATTGAAAGTCTCCACACTATTCTAGCTACTTGCATTGCTGCTGGCTACCGTAGTGATACATGCCGTGTATCTGGGATCACTTCTATCCTTAAATCGATCATACAGCCTCAGTTGCATCGAGGGTGGGCAAGTCATCTGAAGGAGTGTGGTGGGTGAAAACGAGGGAGGCACGGGAGTCCAGGAGAAACTTCCACGTGGAGCTACACTGTGACGTTTTTGGCACAACTTGCTTTCACTTTTTCTCGTACATCCACTCCATCTAAAAAAGTAGACTAATAATAAGTTTTGTTTGCAATGGCAACAGAACTCTGAGAATCCTAGGACTCGACTCGACTCACCGCGCCTCCTCACTTGACTCGACTCACCGCGCCTCCTCACTTGACCTACATCCCGTTCAACAGGGGGATCGTAGAGTTTGACATCCGATTCGATTCCACTTTTTCGATTCTTGATCTCTTGATCGATTCGATTCGGAACAAAATGACGACGTCTCGTTTCCTTCTGCTCCTCCTGGTCCTTCGCAGTGCAGCCTCCTTTCAGCCAGTTGCAACTACTACTGCTCACCATCACTCCACGACGTCCTTGTCTGCCAAAAAGACGAGCAGCAACAAGAAAAAGGTGCGTCCATCGACATCTGGATTTGGCGGTGCCGCCACAGAGCCGTGTCCGTGTGGAAAATCATCCGACACGTCCTACATGAAGTGCTGTGGCAAACTCCACAAAAACATGTTCGAATTCCAAAAGGCGACACCGGAACAAATTGTCCGAGCTCGCTACACGGCCTATGCCAAACGAGAAATTGACTTTATCATCCAATCCACGCATCCCAAGAATGCCAACTTTCAAGCCGATATTGCGCATTGGAGAAGTCAAATTGATACCAACTGTTACGACAATTTTGAATTGACCAAGTGCGAAATACTGGACTTTGATCCCGTCGATGATGCCAACACCAAAACGGCCACGGTCAAGTTTGTGGCCAATATGATTCAACGGGATTCCAGAGAAAAGACGGCCTTTCAAGAGACGAGTACCTTTGAAAAAGTGGGTCCAGTGTGGTTGTACAGAGAGGGGAAGATTGAAGATCCACCGGGAAGAGAAAACGAAACGGAAACAGACGGTGAGGATGTAGAAGCAGAAGAGGAAGAGGGGGCAGCACCATAGCTTGGCTCTACCTAGGAGCTAGTACTACGGACAACAAGACGGGTTGGTTTTCAATCGACTTTGGGACTGTGGTGAAACGGTGTTGGAAGCTGACCCAGCTTTTCGTTCCCATGGGTTGCATACTGAAAGGCAAGCAACCAGCCATCAGCTACCTGGTACTAGCCATTGACGCCTTACTTTCAGGAACAATCACCTCCATGGGATCGAACAGAGTTTTGAAGTAGTTCTAGATTCGATTCGTTCAGCCACGGTACTAGCTAGCCAGAGCAGCCAGGAGGCAAATCTCTCATTCCTCCGTTGACCACACCAACTCATCTTGGGCATTGGCCGTATACATCATCCTGGCCATTCTCTGTTCTTTGTTTCTCCTCCTAGCCGGCCTTGCGAGCCGTTGTCGTCGTGCATGGGTAGCAAAAACCTCACACTCCAATCTGGAACAATAGAAACGGTACCGCTGTAGCTAGCCAGCTTAGACATGGGTACACGTATCCTTCAACATCTAAAACATACTATAATTAGATCGAAATGCCACTCATACAGAATAAGTTGGCCCGACAGCATGGTTGCATTGACTAATCCCGTTCCTCACCCCGGGTGGTTGTTGTTGTTTCACATGAACCCCGGCACAGGATAATGCTGAGGACCCGTGTTAGGGAATCCATTCACTTGATTCCTTCCGCTCCGGGGGTAGAGAGCCTCCAGATTCCTTCGATACATATCCGCATAGTTGCCAAATTGGAGAACAACGTCTCGAAACATTCGTTTCATAGCCGGCCCATACACAAAGACTTCTGGCATTTGATGGGATGACACCGCATCAATGCCTTCTTCTTCGGCAAATATTGAGGCCGATACCACCCAATACACTAACCGACTCCAGTCTTCATCTTCACCCTGCCGAGTGGCCAAGCAAAAATTGTCATGGTCTGAACTGTAGCCATAAAAGTATGGTTGAGAGAATGTGTAGCCTTGTTGGGTGTTGGGTTCCATCACATCATTCTGAAGGGTCCAAGTTGCACCTGCCAGGACATCGATGGTACCTGCTGACAAAAGAATGTAGCCATCACTGTCCTCTTCCACCTCCACAAATTCCACTGCATCTAAGTCACCTGAAAAGAGACTGGCAGACACCGCCTTGCAGAAGTCCACATCCATTCCAGAATAACCTGCTTCCTCCTCTACTCTGGTGGCAAATGCTGATCTGCCAACATGAATGCCACAACGGAGCTTTCCTCGTTGGAGTATAGCTGTGAGCGTAGCTCCCAAAGGTGCATTTTCATCTCGGATGCTGCCAATGGCTCCAAATGGATGGGAGTACAACAAGCCAGTAGTAATATTAGCATCACCCATGTTGATTTGATTGAGAGCGCTTCTGGGAATAGCCTTCCCCCAGGTTGACTCATAAATCTCTCCAAAGTTCCCATGGACTGCAATGGCATCCCGGAACATGTCCTTGTGGTCCTCCCCAAAGAGTGTTGTTTGTGGGAATGATTCAGCAGTGGCTTGGGTGATATTCTCTCTTTCAGCTACCAAGAGACTCCAGAGAATGGCATTGATGGTATCCACCAACTCGGGTTCGTTGTTGGCGGTCACAACAGCTTGTGGGTCATTGGATAAGTAGTTCTCACTCAAGGCAAACTCTCCTTCATAGTGATTTCCCATGCTCAAGTAATATCTGTTGACGGCCAGTTTTGTACCCATATCCGCAATCACATTGCATTCTCTGTTGATGAGACCTGAAAAAATTCCACCATCCTCCCAATCTGATTCCACCATGCGCCGTTGCGGCAAGTATTTGGCAATGACTTCACGGTGGGTTGTTTCTGCTGTGACACAAACCTTCAAATCTTCGCACTCGTCAATGTGCTTAAAGTTCTGGTCTACACATTTGACGTACTCTGGGACACCTCCAATACGAAGTCCCTCGTAGTTGTACGGAATGGAGAACGACACCGTAGCTTGGGTGGATTCCTTTGGACAGGAAAAGATAGAATTGGAAGCTTAGAGGAAACACCCGAACAACCAGAGAATTACCGATTGGCCGGCTAGCCATAGCACCTACCATGTATACATCCCGGTCCATTGTATGGGTTGCTCCAAATAAGATGACATCGATAGTGCCATTGATAATCTTCGAGAACATGTCTGGAAGCGGTGTGTCTACAAGTTCAATCTCGCCTTCTGGTCCGATAATGCCTTTCGCAATGGCTCGAAGCTGTAAAACAGTAGTGACGGAAGAGAGTAGTTAGAAGATGAGCAAAACACACAATTCTTCGGCATGAATTATGCATCGTTGTACCCACCAGCGAGGCCTGCAAGCCGTCGGTCTCCGGGAGAATAAATCCAGCCCGAAGAATCCCACGTTCTCGAATCTCCTCCAACTTGGACCGTTTGGCCTCATCAATCAGTGGCACGGTGGAGGAGGAACCAATGCTATTCTCGGTGTCCTCTTCCTCTTCTTGCTGCTGGTGCTCACTGGAGGTGGTAACACTTGTAGTAGAAGAAAAGACGCCACTCAATCCCAAGGACATGATTAGAATAATCATAACCATCAAAAGGATACCCATGGTGGACAAGACATGGAATGGTTTCGAGGACTTTGGATTGCCCTCGACAGCTGTACCTTCAATGACGGGCGAAAGTTCCACTGCAGAAGACTGGGAAGGATCCCTAGTGGTTTCCGCTTCTTCTGGCACCAACTCGGCGTGGAGGGGATCAATTTCGAGTTGACTGTGTCCTACCACAGTCCCACCAGCACTAGTACTGCTCGTGGTAGCAGCATTAGCAGACATACCCCTGTTTCTCCTAGCAGGAGACCTACTAGAACCCATCCCAGCCACGCTAAAGGCTCCTGGAACCAGATTGGTGCCGCGAATGACTGTACTGCGACTCAGCGTAAGAGGAGGTACCAAGCCATCGTGTTCGATATCCGAAATCTGCATGACAACCCCTTCCGTGCTTTCGTTGGGGAATGCCTCAGCTTGCTTGCCCTTTCCCAGTTCATCTTGCTCCTCCGCAACAAGATGAGACTTCTCATCTACTTCAGTAGCTTTGATATCACCGTCCGGGGGATCATCAGTGCTGGTACTGATGTCTGTTGCTGTGTCTTTAGTGGGGACGCCAATGGAAATCTTCAACAAACAATCCTTCTGGCCCTCCTGTTCCACTTCCGTATCTACTTTACTGTCATTGGCCTCTTCCCGGGCGGCTGCAACCTCCAAGTCTGCCTCTTTGGATGCACTGTTCCTATCCTCCTTTGATTCAACCATGGTTGACCAATCTCCTGCTGGATTAGCCTGTACCACTTACTCCTAGCTCCGGCTTAGATGAGTTCGAAGCTATTATTATGACGAGAGAGTGGTGTGAAGAGACTCCAAAGCTCGACCCTCGCTCTCTTTCTCACCTCCAAGACGGTCGGGCGGAGCGGACTGCGAGCCGAAAAAAATGATGTGAAATTGCATAAGTGTTCTACAGCTGTTAGAACTCCGTTAAACTTTTATAACAGGTCTTAAAAGTGAGTCGTAATGTTCATTCAGTATTTAACGATGTATCCGATCGATTGGCGCGCAGAGGGACACTGTGATCACTGGTACTAGCAACTTTCACCAGCTCCGAGAAGCTCATAGAACATTGTTCCAGGGTTTGGATGATTTGCATTACCACCTTCTGTTTACGGGCACTCTCCATTAATTACATAATAGTAGTAAGTACTGCGTGACAATGAGTATGACCTCAAAAGGAAGCATGTCTGTTAAATAATACGGTATGATCAAATCACCATCTGTGACTACCATGCATAGTAAGATAGTAAGTACTGTAAGTCAAGAGTCAAGAGCATCTTTAGAAGTGACCATTGACCATTCCATCCCTGCCAGCTGCGAACTGGCTGCTCTTGCATTGGTTGCGTACTATTAAAATTAATAGTACGGCGTACGACATGACATTGAAAGATGTAGACGGTAGACGGCAGGCGTCTATTCGCAGCATGTACAGTAATATCAATAGTCTAGCTAATAGTATACTGTACCGTACCGTATTTGGATCGTAAAGGTGTAAAGGTAGATTGGTCGATGGGACAATACTCGCCCCCAGCCAAGCAGATAGGGTCAAGGGGAAAGGTCACAGTTACAACTCAGTCAGGAGCATCCAAGATCCAGTGGAAGAAGCAACCTGGCGAGTCATTGGCCAGGTGGACTTCCCAGAGACCCCAATGATGCCATCTTCCAAGTGCCAGATGGTCTTCCATTACCATATTCTCAAGGACACGCACTAATCTAAACGCCTCTTAACACTTGCCCCACCAAGGATTCGAACAAGTCGAGGTTGATCACGGCTCTTCTATTGACCATCTTGGATCTATTTGGCAGGAGAATAGTTCCGAGTACAGGTCGCGAGCGTCCTATGAAAAGTTTGGGAAACGAGGGACGGAGTGTTGAGGGTTTGACTTTTTTTCCAAGACTTCCAAGGATTGGGGAACTTCAGCGTAAGACCTCGTGCTTGGGTTACCTGGTGCATATGTTGGGACGATGAGCAATACTTTTTGCCCCTTTCAGGTTTATTAAAAGCTTGCCGACTCAGTCGTGTAGTATTGACGGGGGGGGTTTAAGTGGAAATGGAGGTGTTGATAGTAACCAAGGATTGGACACTTCAGGTAAGACTCGTTTCGTACTTGTTAAGGAGGATGTTTGCTTGGGGTTTATTAAGTTCTCGGCCAAGACCCGTGTCTGCTTGAAGATCAGTTGCGAAGTTTATGCGCACGCGAGGAAAAACTGGGTGCTATAATGGGCCAAACTGTACTCATTCAAGTTCCCAAGAAGATCGATCAGGCCTTTGCCGTGCCTGCCGCTCTAATCGGCGACCTGCCAAGTGAGGTTCCGAAATCGCTGAAGGGTTTCACTGGACAAGCTGATGTTCTACGTGCCATGGTTTTGACACACCAAGGATTTAAGCACGAACTCGCGAATTCTTCCCCAGTACGCCTGACAGCAAGCAAGGTCATCCAACTCCTTCAGCGGCGGTGACCGATCCTGAAGACCCCGCGAAGCTTCAGCGATCATGGAACAACGACGGAAGAAATGCACGAAGCCTTGGGCGCGAAACAGTTGAGTCGGGCGTCAAAGCCAGACTCAACATGCTTGCCGAAGCTGACGTGGCACAGGATGAGGAGACAAATATGACCTCAAGATGATGTCGGAAGCCGTTCTGAAGCTAAATGACACCACGGATACCCTCCGGTCGTCTGTTGTTACCCTCACTTCAAGAGTCTCGATCGCCTTTGACAAAACCAACAAGCACTTATTCAATGGCAACAAAGCTATTCACATCATTGACGCTCGTGTGGGGCCTACCCCATCCGACTTTGGTGCTGCCACGATTTGTGACGCGGTACTTATCAACAAGGAAGAAGGACGCTCCATTCGAGCTAGCATGGAAGGCATCACCCAATCCAGCTCCAGGAGCATATCCAAGTTGGAGGACAAGATGCTTCGCACCTTCAGTACTGTTGGAGACAACTTTCCAACAACTTGGAAAAAGCCTAGAGGAGCGCCTTCATGCGGTGCTCGGGAATCAGACAACGGACGGTCCCCACAACACAGGATACGATCAGAGCTTGTCTAATTTGGAATCTGAGCAGTTGTTGTACCAACAGCAGACCTCATCGTCTCTCAGGCAGATGTCGGACACCATTGATAGCTACGTCTACGTCCACGGACGCTGAGGAAAAGGCAGACAAGTTGGCCAACCAATCTCTTGATGCCTTCTGCCTTCAGGTCAGATGAACTACACTTTCAGCTCGATGTATGATGTGCTCAAGTTTGTCAGGAAAGCACAACATCTCATCACTCGCTGGCTGCATTGACTCATTCACAGCCTTCGCTGAATCAGTAAGGATTGTGTTAGGTAGTATCAATGGCGGAGAAGGGAAACGCCAGTCATATAACTACGTCCATGAAAGGCAGACTCAGTGAAGACAAGGTTGGGACCTTTGGCGTCTTCTCGCAATGAGACCTCATAATATTATTCTCTCATCATATAGCGGACCATCAGAAATGGCCGTTTGGTTGACCACAACAAGGTTTTGGATCACTTTTGCCATCATATTTTGCGTATGATGAAAACATGAACAGTCAAAGTCCCACATTACTTTACTACTCGAAGAACTGGGGCAGTCGTACAGTTACTTACGCGACATGAGCAACGCCAGAGGGACGTCTCAAAGACACATGACCGTCTCGCCTATGCCAACACTG
>CAICTM010001919.1:0-20750 GCA_903772945.1 Seminavis robusta
TCCACCCATGGCATTACCCTGACAGGTATAGGGATCTCGTTGACACTCAAAATCTCATTGGTTGGGACAACTTCCTGAGAGGACGTTTGTCCACGCACTGGGCTAAGCATCAAGATGCATATCTGCATCGGGTCGGCTCCCAGGAGACCACCAAGACAGGGCAGCTCTGGGTCACCAACCTAGCCTCACTGCTCATCAAGCAGTGGTTGAACCTGTGGGAGGATCAAAATGCTGCCAGGCATGGCAAAGACAGGGAAGACCAGTGGAAGAAGAAGCACGAACAGCTTCAGCGGGAGGTGGAACTCATTTACGAGAAAGCGGATCTGATCCCAGCGGAGCTGGTGGATTTTATCTTCAAGCGACCGCTTGACGAGCAAATGGCAAAGGGCCCAGGCGACATCAAAGCGTGGCTTGCCAATTGGCTGCCCGTCGTCGACAAGGCACTCAGGGACGAGCATGCACGCACAGTGCAGAACAATGACACGGTATCTATGCACAGCGGGGGTCTTACCATAGAAACAGATGGCAATCCAGCCAAGGGTAGCTAGTTAGTCGTACAGCACCCTCCGGAGTTTTGTTAAATTTCTCCGGTGGGGGGCTTACACTAGGCCCATCCTAAGTGGGCGCACTTGTGCGCCTGAGGTATATGGGTTCGTCACGGCACCGTTCAGCGGATCGTCTGACGAGGTGTAGCCTTTAAAATAAAATCTCGTTATTTCTTCCTTTGCTCGAGACAAATCCCTCTTCATTTGAGCTCGCAAGTCAGAAAGGCGCCGTGGAAACTTGGCCCAATCGCCTTCAAGTGAAACTTCAGGTAGAGAGTCAAAATAATACTGAATATCATCTTCGGTCTCCTCATCAGGTGGATCAAGTGGGATGGTATTTGCCAGAATAGCAGCATAGAGCTCAGCCTTGGCATTACTGTTCTCCCATCCTTTGTTCTTCTTCTTCTTGGGCATGGTTGAGTGCCAACTCTTCTTTTCGTCGCTCGCACTTTCTTTTTCTTGCTTATCGTTGTCGTTGATTTCACGTCGTACCGATTACCGCTTACTACTAGCTAGTAGCTAGTAGGATATGGTACCGGTGCATACGAACGTTTAGATCTTTCGCTTGATTGGATGGCGGCTTGGTGACAGAATGACTCTTGCCACTCACGAGTTGAAGCAAGGAAGCGACGAGATTCAATTCGCTGCGAATTGTCGTGGCTTCTACTAGCTAGCTAGCCAGCTAGCTACAGGCAGGTAGACCGCATTCAGTCCACTGGCTAATTCCTGCGGATTGGGCACAATGGCAACCCCAGAAGATCTACAAGGAGGTCCAAGGGTCTTCCTCCATCTAGTCCAACTGCCACTCCAAGAGCAACAGCATCATTGGCAAGCCCTTCATTTGCAAGCCCAGGTGGGAGATCGGTCAAGAGCACAACAAGCACTGGCAGCAGGCCCGGTCTTCCCTCACTTTTGTTGAAGCAGCTTGCAACAGATATTGAATCTGAGCTTGAGGGGGGCATTAAGGCATTGCAGCAGGGACCAGACAAATCTCAACTGCTTGGTACTCTACTCGACAAACGACTACCAATAGACGAAGGTTCCCTTTACGGACACAGAGGAGATCCGGTTCGAAAGCAATCAGCCTATACGTTGGTCGTTGGAAGAAGTTATGCGAAGCTGAGTATCTCAAGAAAGTGTTGAATAGGTACCAAGTTCCTTGTTCTGCAAACCTCAAGAAAGAGCCGGCAGCCAGCAAGCAGAAGAAGCAGCCATCCAAAAAGCAACACGCAGTGGATTTTGAATCCTACCGTGATCACCCATCTCTGTCGTCCTCGTCCTCATCGACATCTCAGTCGGAAGAGGCCCCAACTCCTTTTGCAATAAAGGAAATTACCACCAAGCCCAAGAAGCAATCCACAGAGAAGAAAGCTTCAAAACCCAAGCCAAAAGGGATATCTGATTTTTATGCGTGTACATCCGGTGGATGCCCAGGGAGATGGTGGGAAGAGGAAAGCATTTCCATTTCAAGCTCGGGTCTACAATGCCAGAACTGTTGTTGTTACAGCTCCGGGGTTGGATTATTCTAATTCGGGATATGACAATCCGGAGATCAAGGAAATGCTCGAAACGGTTGACGAAGGAGGTGTACCCATAAATGATGGAGTCGTTTGGGAGGCTATTGAGAATGCCACGGTTCAGTTCAAAGAAGAGGTCATCAAGAATGAGAAGAACACGAAGGTTTACCATCTCGAATTCCCTACTAGAGACGTCGAGCTTTCGGCGGATGTGCTGGAAATCAACTCGAATAAGGAAGACGGGCTTATGACTGTGGGGACTCTCCCGGTACAAACGGATTTGGACATCGAGAACGAGCTTGATGAGGACGGCCAATTACCTCAAATTTCAATGGAGAACTCGGATGGAATGACAGTGGACGTGTCGGTTTGGTCTGTTCATTCTTCGCCTCATCTTGTTTGGCGGGTTGCCGACAAGGCATTGGATAAGCGAGCGCATGGGCCAATGGATTCTGACGAGGAAGAGGAACCAATGACGGATGTTGCTGCTTCCATGCAGAAAATGAAAATTGTTGGCAAGAAAAAGAGGGCTGGCAGGAAACGAGGTTGAGTGCTGGTGTTATTCTGTCCGCCTTGCCAAGCTGTCTGTGTAGTCTCTAACAACAATAGTTGATGGTTTTTGTTGATTGCGTTTTTGTGTGTTTGTTGTTCCTACTAGGAGGCACCGTGCCAACAAAACCAGTAGCACCGCCCACCCCCGCGCCATCTGTTGATCCATCGGGAACTTCGTCTAACAGCAAGAAGAAGCAGCCAACAACTAAGACGAAGCAGCTTGCCAAGAAGCCGACCACCAAGAAGCAGAAGCCACCGGTTAACAATGCTCTTGGAACCAGAAACAGTTTCGATTCTGACGACATGTTTGGTGACGATGGCAACCTTTTCTCCTCTTCCAAAGACGACGATGACAATGACATTGACAAGTGGCTTCAACAGAACATTGATCAGCTTCAACAACAGCACGTGGAAACAGACGCTTTCCTTGGGGGCCAGAACGATGATACCATCATGAACGATGAAACCGGTCACAAGAAGAGAGGAGTGGGTGAGATGGCAGCTAAGTCCAAGAAGCAGGGGCTGCTTCGATTTGTGCCCGTGCCAAAGCAGGACAACAAGGGCGGAGACTACTAGTTTGCATTACTAAGATTAATCATCGATCGTTTACATGTCGCCCACATAAATATTCCATAGTGGGCTTCCATGCTCCATCTGGTACTGGCAAATGACAACAATAGCAGCAACGCAGAGCTGGAGTTTGGCTTGGCCATGGCGATGGATGTGGTCCATAGCTTTGAAACTCTTTAGCATGCTGTTGAAGTACTCATGGCGTTTCAAAGCTCTCGATATGAACCGACGAACACTTGCAGAGTCATGAGCGTTTGGAGTGCTCAGCACATCGCGATCACCCGTGTATCCACCGTCAGCAATTGCTTTCTTTTTGAATTCGTGCAACTTGTCGCGTAGGCCACCGTTGGCTCGAAACATCACTCGGTCAGGGTTTTATCAGCCGGCAAAATTTGTAGCACCTGACTGCGAACAAGGGACAGAACAATCTCAGTATTGTATCCGGCTGAATGGTGCTTAAAATCGAACATACCGGGGTCCTTCGCAAATTCTGGATGGGCAACTTCCCAAGCTGCATTCATAGTAGCATCAATAGAGCAGATACAGATGTCATCTCCATGGATGTGATCTTCCGGCCAATAAACTTTGGAGGCAAGGAGACAGGCTACTTTCTCAACGAAATACCAAACCCACTCTCGCTGTGTTGCCACCCGCTGTTGATATGTGCAATTCCGCTCAGTTTCAGTGGGATAGCGCTTCAGGAAATGCAATGCCATGAAGTAATACTTCAGCTTGAGCTTCTTCTCTGGCACTCTTGCCTCATCAATCGATGTTGTCTGCAAATCTTCCCAGATTTGAGCAGCCACAATAGGGATGGGACCGTAGCGATCCTTGAAGGTCTGAACCTTCGACTTAATACCCCATTTTGTCAATCGCTTCTCTTTGAATCCAGCAAGTGCCAGTTCCTCAGCAAGCATCTCGTCTGGTGTCTTGATTGAGTACACTACATACCCATCATCATCAAAGTCATCTGCTATATTGTCTTTGTACTGTTGCTGCTGTTGTTGTTATGTTGTTGTCGTGGTCGATCGGTCGCTCCTGTGCTGTTACGTCGTTACCAACGTCGTGCTGTCGCACCTCCAAGGGGAAGTTCAAAATAAGAGGATGTTGAAGGCTTAAGAGGATGTTTCGAAGGCTTTGGAGGATGTTTTAAGAGGATGTTTATTTAAGAGGATGTTTAAGAGGATGTTTAAAATTTAAGAGGATGTTTTAAAACGGTCGTCAGTCGTGGGAATTTGAAGTCATTTTAAATCCTGAGCGAAAACCGTCGGACGGTCCAGCACCTCAACCTTTCGGTACTAGTAAATTGAATCGTACAATGCGTTACTTGCAACAGAAAATTAACGGTTACTCTGACCGTAACAGCCGCTCACACCTGAGGACAATTCATCTATTGATTACTTACACCGTACTAATACCGATACCTGGTACGCTGTACCCAATCATTGAATGGTTTTATTGGAGGTGGCAGTAAAGGTCATCGAGGCCACCATAGGCGTAGGTCATAGGTCAGGTCTACGCCTTGACCGCCCCTACCGGAAAGTTGAAAAAAGGCTCCCTGGGATTTCGAGACCCCGTGGCCAGGGGATCCCTAAGTAATTAATTTAGCCCTAAGTACCATAGTCATAGCAAGGCGAACCCTCCAGATTACCAACACGCTGAAATGAGGCGCCATCGAATACCGGATCTGGTATGGCCGGCTTGCCAGGTTGTCAGCGGCAAGCAGCGAACCAACCTCCCACCATTCTTGGAGCATTCCTCAATCGTGGGTGAGCTTAAATCCAAAACGCCCTATTTTACCGGCAGATTTAGGGGCAGATTACCTTAGGGGCGGGTTTGGAAAACGCCCCTATTTTTTAGGGGCGGTTTCTGGAATCTGCCCCTAAAATAGGGGCGTTTTGCTGATTTAGGGGCGGGTTTGGAATCTGCCCCTAAATGGAAACGGGACTGAATGGTAAATTCATTGAAAACGCCCCTATTTTAGGGGTGGGTTTGGAAAACGCCCCTATTTTTTAGGGGCGGTTTCTGGAATCTGCCCCTAAAATAGGGGCGTTTTTGCCATTTAGGGGCGGGTTTGGAATCTGCCCCTATTGGTTGTGAGATTTAGGGGCGGATTCCCGAAAACGCCCCTATTTTAGAGGCAGATTTAAGACACTTGCAGGACTGAGGAACGCTCCTGTATCGTTTCCTTGCGAAGCAGTGCATGCATTCCAAAGCAATGCGACAAGCCCATGATTATAAGAAGCAAAATGTCAACATTTAATGAGACAAGCGCTGGTGCAGAAAGTGGGGGGCTCTTGATGATGGAAGAGAGCCAGGTTTCGCAGGGAGACTTGTTATTACAAGACGCTGACTTTCCTGATGGCTACGTTCACATGGCTCACCCCGACGACTACAAGCCTATCGACACCCCGTTACCAAAAACGTGCCTGTTGCACCAGAAGATTGGGCACTGGCGACTCATCTTGCGCATTTCTTTCCTCTTGGCGAATGGGAAGTATCTTCCCATAAGCTTTATATGTGATACTGGTGAACCATACGATTTTTACTTTTCCGAACTTGCTGTTGAAAAGCTCACGGCTGGTGGGCGTGTGAAAGAAGATGACATTGGAAATGCCTATCTCGACAATATTGTTGGACGGAAGGCTGCTGTCCGTGAAACGCCTTACACCCACAAACCTGGAAACATACTGGGGCTAAGAATGATGCTGAAATTAGGATGCAAGTTGACCGAGAGCGGATTTGAATTCACTGAATCCTTTGAGTACTTTTAAATTCTGCTCTGGTCAGGAGTTTTCGCCAAATTGGAACATAAATTTGAGTGGTTATGAAGCTTCAGTACAAGAATCGCCGGGAATTTGTTGCTGAAGCCAATGCCTTGCAAACAAGCGGAGCTGAAAGAGGTTCTTGCCATGCTTCTGTTCAACGAGGGCTGTCCTGGGTACCGTAGCTAGACAAACTTCGCACTAGATAGCAGAAGGGGAATATTTTGCTAGAGTCATAATAAGGAATGGTGGTATCCCATAACGTTTTGCTTAGAACAACTTGATCGACGAATCGAATCCGAAAAGGAACCGATACGACGGCACCGTACGCTCAATCATCAGTCTGCGAGCCGACGACGTTTCGGCATTTGCTCACGCTGCGATGACTATGGTTGCAAACAACTAACTATTCGTCGACTGCCCGTTATGGTACACTACTACAGAAACTGTTTTTCTGGTTTGGGCGGAGGAACTCCAGTTCGCAGTGGTGGCCAGCTCGTTTGTTCGTACGTACGGGCTGCCCTTACAGGCAACACGGGAGCAAGCAGCAAGTTGAGGTTGCAGCCCACTGTGAGTGGATGCCGTCGTTGTTTTGTTTTGATTTGGCGCCATTGTGTCGACGCCCACCGGTATGGTACACCCGTGTTACTGTATGTTGCACACATCCAGTTTGGAGTCACTCATGCGTGGCAAGCATGGACTGTATCTGATGCTGCCTGATGCTCTCTGCCTCGGTGAGGGTATTTTGTTGTTGTTGTGTACTAGCTACCGTATTGCTTCCTTCCTTCATTCCTCTGTTACGGTACCACCAGCGGTTGTAGGAGATATTCCCGTGGCACCGATTGGCGGACGGCCATTCGCAAGACAAACCCGGGTCCACAATTGCGAATGGTAGCATCTTGAACAACAAGCACACTGGACACCCTGCGAAATGCTTTGTGACAGGGCAATCCGGCAAAAAGACTTTGGACCGGTTTGAGGGCATTGCCAATGAGGCGGGACGATATCTTGTCCTTATTATTAGTGCCAGCAGCACGGTCATGATGAGATTGTTGTGTGGTAGTGGGCGCGGTATTCTCATCATCGTCGTCATGGTCGTCTTGCATCAGGCTGGTGAGAATGGTGGTCCCGTGCAAGACTTGACACACTGGACAGCACGGGGCAGTAAAGTGGACGACGGGGGCGGGATATCGTAGTGTCTTGCAACTGTTGTCATCACAACATCGTCGAGGATACGTTCGTTCCAGGTAGAGACAGTACTGTTCGAGGACATCCGCTCGATTGTGACACGGATTGGATGGGGCTCCATAAAAGTATCGATCCACATCTCCAAACAGTGCCACGTTGTCCAATGCCGCTCGTCCCATCATGACTCCTCGCAGATTGGATGGTGCCACGGGGAGTGGTGCGGTCAAAGCGTCTTCCTGACCTGTCGTGTCATGATGACTGCATGTGTTGGTGTATCCATACGCCAACTCCTTGGCTTGCTCTAGTGTGGCAATCCCTCCATTGAGCCAAAACTGACAGTTGGGAAATTGCTGACAGAGTCGAAAGACTCGTTGGTAATTGAGTGGTGGTTTGGTTCGATTCTGACGGGCATTCAAGCCTTGCAAGTAGACTTTGCGGGCATGAAGAATAAAACGTGTACAACCACCCCGTTCTACCAACAGTCCAATCAAGTTGGCCACAAACTCCCAATCATCTTGGTCGTCCACTCCAATTCTCATCTTGATGGATACATCAAGTCCTTCAAGATGATGAGCAAGAGCAGCAGATTGCATGGCCGCCACAATATCGGCCATTCGAGTCGGTGATTTCATCAAGGCGGCTCCAAATTGATTCTTTTCCGCAACCGTCGAAGAAGGACATTCACAGTTCAAATTGATTTCTTTAATATACAGATAGTAGTGCTCGTGTAGTAATATCACACATTGCGCCGCACGTTCTGGGGAATTGCTGCCAATTTGCACAATGACATTTCGATTATTATTGTTGTCGCTATCCTGCTGAAGTAACAACAAGTCGTCTCGTTTGGCAGCACTGGTATGCAAGAGCGTATTGTCGGCCAGCATTTCCGTCCACAGAACAAGACGCCCACTCAAAATCCGCAACAAGGCTCGAAACTCCCGGTTCGAGTAATTCACCATGGGAGCCACGTGGAGTTCTTTAGTAGAGTGACATGATCTTGTACCGTCATCACTGGAGTGGTCAAATAGTATTGTCATTGTCATTGTCTTCTTCTTCTTCTTGTGTCATGGCTGGTCTCTCCTCATGTTGGCTCTTTCTTTTGCGGATGCTTGGCTGTCCGCCTTTCGGTGGAAAGTAGATAATAAGCCAGTGAAAGCTGCCAAAAACTCGTTCCGGTCTTTGTTTCTCCTTTGAAAGGACTGGAAATCAGGGTTCGCGAACCTGATAATAGATTTGAGGAAAAGGTTACATGTACTAAGGAGTATCGGGAAATGAGACATTTGATGTCAAATTGACATTTTGATGTCAATATTGTCAATTGATGGTTTCTGACATGTTGACAGGACTCAAAATTGTCAATTGGTCAATGTTGACCAGTTTTGATCAATTTGATCAATTGCTGTCAACAAGAATCAATTTGTCAATGTTGATATCAAAAAATCAACTTGATCAACATTGATCAATTTTGACTCTGATTGACTCAAAAAAATCCTCAATTGGATGTTGACAGTTTTCTTTGAATCAATTTTGATCTTTTGACATTAGTCATTGATACAATTACCATTTTAATTTAAAATTTACTTTCTCCATTACTTACTCTACAACATCTTTACTCTATTTGCTCTATCATGATGATGGTTACTTGTACCTCTTTATGGCGGCTACTCCTTTCGTCGACGGCTCCACCATGACTGGATACTCTTGTTTGGTTAGAGCGCGGCTTCTTCCGATGGACGAATCGATGACACCATAGAGCTGGAGGCAGCGACCATGACGCCACCTCTTCCACGGAGCCTTCCGGCACGGTATTGTTAGCATCGGTTACTGGCCACTATCTTCGGTCAGCATCAATGGGTCGATTCGACTACGACTACGACTACGACTACGACTACGACTACGACTGCGACTGCGACTGCGACTACGACTACGACTACGACTACGACTACGACTCCTCTTCCCAACCTCTTTCACGGAGCGTCCATGGCGCTGATACCACGGAGCGATCATTCTGTGCAACCGGCGAGTTAATCCATCGGACGCGACGACGCGACCGAATGACTTCCACGACGGGCTGTCAATGGACTCTTCTGTTCGACCACATGATTCGATACAGAATAACAAACAAACGAATGAAAGAGATGGGGGAGGATTCATTTGTTTTGAACTGGATGAGGTCGTACGTCCTACAATCTGGGGCTGCTTCCAGCGATTGATCGCAATGGAGGATTCGATTGCTACTACTAGTACTATTAACCCCACTACCATAGTGCAATTTTGCAAGTATTACATGCTAGCATGCTAGCTAGCATTGTCTATTCCAAGCTCTATCTACCATTTGATTGAACCAGCAACGAGAGCATGCATGTTAACATGCTGTTGATCAAATCAAAATGTTGATCAATTTTGATCAACATTGATCAATGTTGAGTCAAAAATATCATCAAAAAGTCAAAAAAGGATTTGACAGTGTTGATTGATGCTGATTGATGTCAATTTTGTTGATTTGCGTCAAATTGTCAATTTTGATTTTGACAGGTGTTGATGGCTCTTGAACGGTTTTGATTGTCAAAAAATCAAACTTGTCAAAACCAATCAAAATTGAGTCTTGCTTCCTTGATTGACATCAAAATGTCAATTTGACATCAAATGCCTCATTTCCCCATACTCCTAACCTATACACTAACCTGGACCATTCGACGGTTTTTGCTCAGGATTTAAAACTGACTTCAAACTTCCACGACTGATGACCCTTTTGAAACAATCCCTTAAACAATCCCTTACATCATCAACTATCCCTTAAACTATCCCTTAAATAAACAATCCCTTAACAACAATCTTTTAAGCCTTCCAAACAATCCCTTAAGCCAACAATCCCTAAAAAACCCTTATTCGCCATGAATACTATTAGTACGATTAGTACCTTTGCTCTGTCAAGATGATGTTACTCTCTCCTCTTTATAGCGGCTACTCCTTTTGAAGAAGGCTCCACCATGACAGGCTCCTCTTGGTTGACTAGCGGCAGCGGCAGCCGTTCGACGATCGGTCATTCCGTTCGACCCATCGATTGGGTTGGCCGATGATTTCTTTCCATGATGCCTCCTCTTCCATGCGACGGCTGCAACAAGCAGCTACTACTCTACTAGTAGTATGCCGAGTTCGATCTAGATTAGCTGGAGCAAATTAGGTTGAACAGATCATGGTCATGGATGTCTGGTCGATCATCCACAAACAATCCCTTAAACAATCCCTTAACAGGATCAAACAATCCCTTAAATAAACAATCCCTTAGAAACAATCTCTTAAAGCTTCAACAATCCCTTAAACAATCCCTTAACAAAACAATCCCCTATTTTGTAGCTGGTTTTGAGTCAGTCGTGATAATTTTTAAAGTTTGAAGTGGAAACTGTCGGATTGTCCTGATGCAATCTACCAGGTTAGTGTATAGGTTAGGGTTACTTTGCAGGTAGGTTACTGTAGGTTACCTGCAAAGTAACCTATTACTTTATATAAGGTGTTTTGCCTTGTTAGTTAGCTAGATGATAGTTGATAGGGTGGTTAGGTATCAGAGCAGATAGTTACCCCTGACGACTGAAGTTGTATAACTTCGGTCGTAGTGCCACCCAATGGTTAGTTAACTGCAGAATGTGAGGGTGGCTAGGTAACAGAGATAGTTACCCTTGACAACTGCAGATTGAGAGGGTGATACAGAGATAGTTACCTTTGATAACTGGAAGGTGTGGGTCTTCAGTGGCAGTGACCACAAGGGTTAATCTACTGCGGAATGAGGAAAATAGCCCGAAAAGTAATATGAGACCTGTTAATAAGTAACCGGTGAGCACGAACCTGATAGAAAAAAGATATCAGGTTAGCGTACGGGTTACTAACCTGATAGAAAAAAGATATCAGGTTAGTGTAAAGGTTACTTTCAGGTTCCGGTTACCGATTCTTTTGGAAGTAACCGATCGGTAACCTAATATATCAGGTTAGCGAACCCTGCTGGAATTCACGATTTTATGAACCAAATTTACGTAAAATCAAACCGAAAACAACCAAAAATAGATAGTCCAACAGGAATTTTAAATTGTGATTTCCGCCCCTTCCTTCTGGCGTTTTATGCTCGGCCAAAGCAGCCTCCTTCGGACAAAAATATTCACGCTGCCCAAGAAAGGCATTTGCTCCGTTATGCAATATATAGAACTACCCTAATGTAGAATTGGTCACCTCAACACATCCATCTGCTCCATCTGCTCCAACCAAAACGTCAACGGTGATTTCAGAGAAGGCCTTCCCAGCTACCAAAGAATACAACACTGTTTCGTTGCTGGCTGTCAGAGAGGTCCATCCAGAGAACATACCATTGCCCCATCTGTCTGATACAATCAATCTGTAGCTGTTGTTGGGGCCGACTGAGAAGAGTGAGGCGTATAGATAATCCTCAATACCCAGTGGACCACCTGATTCCTGAGTGTCCCAAATATCAGTTGCATTGGTTTCCTGCTTCCAAACCCATGATATGTCCGCTGGCCAATTATCACTTTGGATATTGAGCATTGTGCATGCTTGGCAATCAGATGGCAACACGTCAACAGCTGTGGCTACTGGAATCAGCTAGATGCCGATTATGGATGAATGCAGCCAAAAGTACTGCAAATCTGTGCGTAACGCAACACCTTTTAAAAAAACAGTTAGATGCAGATTATAGATGAATGCAGTACTTTAGATGTAGATCATAGATAAATGCAGCAGAAAATACTGCAAACTTGTGTGCATAGAGAGTGCAACATGAAATCATGATGCAGTAGAACTGGTGACATCAAATGAACTGTCGGCTCTGACTGTGATGATGCCGATGGTGATTTCTCTGAAATCACTGTCACTGTCACTGGTTTAAAAAAAAATCATCTGTGCTGACATAGGAGTACAATACCGTCTTGTTGTTTTCTGCTGTCAAAGGTATCCATCCATGGACATAGAAACCATCGCCATAAATATCAGATACAACCACTCTGTAGCTGTTGTTGGGGCTGACTGAGAAGAGCGAGGAGTAAAGATGGAGATGAGATGCCAGTGGACCACCTGACTTTACAGTGTCCCAAACACCTGTCCCATTCGTTTCTTGCCGCCAAGTCTATGCTGTTTCTTGTGGGTCTTTATCGGTATAGATATTGAGCATGACATCTGCACTTGTGGTTGGAAACCATCCAGGCCAATCTGGTGGGGCTTCTTTGAGGTCAGCACAGGTAGAAATGGGGGAGTTTCATTTTGAAACAATCACACCATAAAAAGAACATAGATGCTCTGGTATAGTTCCTGAGAACTGATTCCCATATAGTCACAATGGTGCCATAGATGCATCCAGCTGGCTGGGCAGTGTTCCTGTCAGGTGATTATTCTGAAGAGCCAGGGATGTCAGCCAATGATGTCATCATGCCAATTTCAGTTGGGATCTAGCCAGATAGCTGATTTTCTGACAGAGCCGAAGATGTCAAAGATGTCATCACGCCAATATCAGTTGGGATTCTGGCAGTGAACTGATTTTCTGATAGGTAGAGCTGTGTTTTAAAATGAAGTGAAGTCAGGAAGCTCAGAAGGCAGTGGACCAATCAACTCATTATTTTCAAGCCAAAGCCTCCGCAATGAGGTCAGGAGCCCAAGCTCCGAAGGAACTGGACCGGTCAACTGATTCTGAGAAAGCAAAAGCCAATCTAATGAGGGCAAGCTTCCCAGAACACTGCGGCATCTCAGGAATGACCAGCCCTTGTTCGACCACATTGTCAAACTGAATCCAGATTGGGACGAGGACACCCCGGCACTGGTTGATTGGACAGCCCATGGTCGTGCTGTCAACCGACATGAGATCCACAAAAACCAACAATTGTGAAGTTCCTATTTCAATTGTTGCCAGTTGGGAAACGGATACACCGCGATGACCCCAAGTATGATCACCACTGTCCCCGTTGCGGCGGTGATCACGAGACTGAGACCCATGTTTACAGATGCCCGCATGTTGACGTGGAACTGTGGCGAGGGACCATGCAACGAGCGATCAGTACAAAGTTGCGCAAGGACTCAACAGACCCCTTCCTCCTGGAAATTGTTCTGGATAGGCTTCAATACCACTTTGAAGACCGGTTCCTACACCTGTGGCATTACCCGGAGCAGTAGAGGGATCTCGTTGACACTCAAAATCTCATTGGTTGGGGTAACTTCCTGAGAGGACGTTTGTCCAAGCACTGGGTCACGCACCAAGATGCCTATTTGCACCGGGTCGGCTCCAAGGAGACCACCAAGACCGGGCAGCTTTGGGTCACCAACCTGGCCTCTGTTCTGATCCAGCAGTGGTGGAATCTCTGGGAAGACCGCAATGCCGCCAGGCACGGCAGGGATCAGGAACAGAAATGGCGCAAGAAACACGAACAGCTCCAACAAGAGGTCGAGCTCCTGTATGAAAAAGCGGACCTGCTCCCAGAGCATCTTCTTGATACCATCTTCAAACGACCCCTGGAGGCACAGATGGCCAAAGGGCCGGGAGATATCAAAGCATGGCTGGCCAATTGTCTTCCAGTTGTGGACAAAGCAATGAGGGACGAGCATGCACGTGAGCAGCCTTCCCAATCAGGGTAACTATGCGCCGGAGTGGGACTCCCATAGCAATAGCGGGCGATTTAGCCTAGCGTAGATAGTTAGTCGTACAGCACCCTCCGGAGTTTTGTTCAATTTCTCCGGTGGGGGGCTTACACTAGGCCCATCCTAAGTGGGTGCCCTCGTGCGCCTGAGGAATATGGGTTCGTCACGGCACCGTTCAGCGGATCGTCTGACGAGGTGTAGCCTTTAAAATAAAATTTCGTTTTATTTTTTTATTTTTTTAAGTTCATATTAGTTAATGCATGTATTAGTACGCAGGCCTTGTAATTTTCTAGACAATTGCGACGGTAGCTACGGTACAAGGGTCCAGGAGAAATTCAAAGAGTACAACCTGTCTGTGTCACCCCTAGCCCACTTCTGGACCAACGCCCAGACCAACTCGGAACGCGGACCACTACCGGTAGTAGAGCTGGACCTAAGCTAGATCTACCGCAATCGAGGCCGACCACCAGGATTTGGCACCTTAAAAGAATTGTGTCCTCAAAGCACCCCTCCATAGTTAGATGTTGATGCTGTTTTCTGGCTGCTAAAGATGACTGCAGCATAATTAAAAAAATGCATCTAGCTAGTTGCTCAACTATAGAAAAATGTAACATATAGTCACTTGATTTCAGAGAAGGCCTCCCTACCTACCAAAGAATACAACACTGTTCGGTTGGTGGCTGTCAGAGTAATCCATCCTGGATGCCAGAAGCCATCACCATAACTGTCAGACACGACCAGTCTGTAGGCTGTGTCGGTGTTCACAGGGAAGATATAGGAGTAAAGATATTCTTTGAAGTCCAGTGGACCACCTGATTCCAATGTGACCCAAACACCAGTAACATTGGTTTCCTTCTGCCAAACCCATGATGTTTCATCTGGAAAGCCATCAGTTTGGATTTTGAGCAGGACATCAGCACCTTTAGTTAGAAACCGACCAGGCCAATCCAGTGTAGCTTCTTGGAGGTCAGCACAGGTGGAAACAGGGGGAGCTTCATTTAGGGAACAATCACACCATAAAAATGAACAAAGATGCCCTGGGACAGTTCCTGAGAAAAGATTCCCATACAGCGTCAATCCCATAGATTCATTCAGTTGGCTGTGTGAAGAGCCAGGGATGTCAGTGATGCCATCATGCCAATTTCAGTTGGGATTCTGCCCATGAACTGATTGTCATAGAGGACAAGCTCTCTCAATGAGGTCAGGAGCCCTAGCTCAGAAGGCAGCGGGCCAGTCAACCAATTTTCGCTCAAATCCAGGCGTTTCAAAGCTGCCAAAAGGTCAAGCTCGGAAGAAATGGGACCAGACAACTGATTGTCACTAAGGTAGAGGTGCTCCAATGATGTCAGGAGCCCAATCTCTGAGGGAATTCTTGAACCGGATAACTGATTGTCATAAAGGTAGAGGCGATCCAATGAGGTCAGGAGCCCAAGCTCAGAAGAAATTGGAATTCTTGAACCGGATAACTGATTGTCATAAAGGTAGAGGCGATCCAATGAGGTCAGGAGCCAAGCTCAGAAGAAATTGGACCAGACAGCTGGTTGTCATAAAGGAGAGGCAATCCAATGAGGTTAGGAGACCAAGCTCTGAAGGAAATGGACCCGATAACTGATTGTCATAAAGGTAGAGGCGCTCCAATGAGGTCAGGAGCCCAAGCTCTGAAGGGATTTGACGGGTCAACTGATTTGTGCTCAAATCTAGTTGGTGCAAAGCTGTTAGGAGCCCAAGCTCAGAAGGAACATGACCAGTCAATCGATTGCTTGGCAAGACTAGTCCGAGGAATGCAGTCAATAGTGCAATTTCAGAGGGAATTTGGCCTGTTAACTGAACCCTCTGCAATAGCAAACCTGTCAATCCAGTCATCTCATAAAGTTCTGTTGGTATTAGAGATGAAAGTGGTCCAGCAATGTCATTGGTCCCTAAGTCTACAAGATACACAAGAGACAAGGAAGTCAAGAGTGCAATCTCAGGTGGCAAAAATGGGGGAAGGCCAGAGAGCTGCAGGTCTTGCAAAGCCAGAGATATGAATTGTCCATGGTTGTCGCAAGAACTCGTTTTCCTCCCTGGTAAATCAAAGTACTTTCCACCAAAAAACCATCCAAATTCATTGGAGAACCAGAGGCACTCTTCCACTGTGTCATCCATCCATCCATGGCCCCTGATTAAAGGATTCCAACTTTCTCCTTCAAAAGCATAGAAAGAAGTAGCTAGAGCAAACAGCTGTGTCTTTTTCCATTCAGGATAGTTTGTGATGTTTTGGTGGTTGGCTAGCCATTGCCATGCTCTCCACTGTGGGGTCTCACTGCCATTGTTGATGCTGGCCAAAGTGTTGTCTGGGAGACTATCCAATAGCATGTCAAGAAGTCCAGTTGGGGCAGAGGATGGCACCTCAGAAGGAGTCATGGACCCATAAACGGTCGGAGCATCTGTTGATAGGGAGACAATCACCTCTGGGTCCTTCGTTTGGGTTCCTGCCACAGCTCCAACAATGATGGCTGTTAGAATTAACAACATGATAAAGAAGAGAAAAAATCTCTGCCTCTGTTTCCTCTTCTGTTGTTCTCTGCATTGAACCTGTTGTAGATCGACTGGATCTGCTAATTGTTAGTTGCTCTAAGCTCTCTTAGTTGTTACTGTTGTCTATTGAGATACTACTGAAAAAGTGGGTTCCTTGGCTTTTTCTACTGGCATCAAATTCTAGTACAGAGGTACAGGTTGAATCCCTAATCGCGAATCCCCAACACACTCCTGTGGTCGTCGAGCTTGTCCTAGTCGTCGACCATGCTTACTTACTTACTCCGCTTAGCGCTCCTTCTTTGAACGGACCTTCTTGTCCGACCGTGACCCTCCTTCTGAGTGCCCTGGCTCTGAGTGTTCCACAACACCCATCAACTTGTCCACATTCTGTTTGAACAGTCGACCTTGGTTCGGCTTCGTCCAGAAGTCCGCAACCATATCATCAGTTGGACACCAGTCCACACTAATCTCCTTCTTTGCGACTCTGTCGCTCACAAAGAAGTACCTAATGTTGATGTGCTTCGTTCGTTTACTACTAGAAGCTTTGCCGTTCTTCTCTAGAAGGATGGCACTCTTGTTGTCCTGATAGACTATAGTTTCTTTAACTACATAGCCTTGCTCCCGAAGGAACTGCCTCGTCCAAAGGATCGATGACATCAGGTCATCAACTCCTACGAGTTCACTCTCAGTCGAGCTTCTCGTGTTCAACTTCTGTTTCGTCGAAGTCGATAATGGGTAACCGGTGCCCATGGTCAAACCACCTCCGGTATGACCCCTCATGTTTGGATGGACTGCGAAAGAACCATCAACATACCATTTCAATATGCCACTTCCGTCGGCTTTGAGAACTAATGGTAGTTTTCTAGTACGTCTAATGTACTGCATGAGGTGGACTAGTTTATCCCAATCTTGCCTATCTGGTTCCTTGACTCTAGTCGTGAGGAACGATATCGCCGTACCTGTGTCTGGTCGGGCTCTCTTCGTAGCGAATAACACCTTAGCCACCAGGCTGTGAAAGGTGTCTGCCTTGCTCGTTGGGAGCTTTTTGCAGGATTCGTCTACTATGAATAGGTCTTTCGGGGCTGCACTACTTCTAGTTTTCGTGCCCCCTTCCTCTGGCGATGCCTTCTCGAAGGCTTCCAGGATTTCATCAATGTACTGCTTGTTGCCTTTCTTTTCCGTTGTCACGAACGGTTTGTAGACATCTGGGGCTATTTCACACAGCATGTCTACTAATACTCCTGTCACTCTAATGATTACCATATCTTTTTCATCCTCGACTCGTGTCTGGATGAAGGCGTTCGGGATGTCAATTACTGCCACATCCCTTTCCTCTTCAGCGTCGATTATGCAGGAGAGTAGCACTGCTTCTGTCGACACTGTTGGCGAGCTTGCGTCTTCCTTGGAGATGAAGTCACACTGTTTGTTGCCTCCTGCAACCGCTCGGCCTTTGATCTTCCCGTTCCTTTTCAACTTTAGGAACAGGTGTGACTCAAGGATTTTCTTCGGACGGAAGGTATCCCTGAGATGTAACTGTTTCATCTCGGCAAACGCTGCATCGTGCGCTTTGTCCTTCCACTCCTTGAGTCCAGCCTTCAATGACAGCTGTGTCATGATGGCTGCTACCACATCAGGTTCTTCGTCTACCTGTGTGTAGAACATGTGTGCATCTGGGTGCAAGACACGTTCAGTTGTATGGACGTTTGGCGTCTCATACTTCTTTCCATCAAAGCTGGGAATATACGATTCCTTTGCTTGTGTCCTCACTCTACTAGACCTGCGCACTCCTGGCTTCTGCTCAGGTGCCACTTGGGTTTCAACACCCACTCCTGGGATCTGTTCCAGGGGCTGTTGGTCCGTAGTAGGTTCCGGTTCCTCTACCGTCTCAACGATAGGTTTGGTAGCCGGTTCCGTTTCCGTTTCGATTTTCGTTTCAACGCCGATTTCATTCGGTTCGTTGACTATCGATTTTTCGTCATCGTCGTTGACGTTGTCCTGGGGATCGTCGGGATCATCCATTTCGTCAATGGTTTCAGCATCCGCGTCCAGGTCCTCATCGGTTTGGATCATTGGTAGTGGGGGTGCGTCATTGCTTTCTTCCCCGTCCACTCCTGTGATCTCAACATCACCTATGGGTCTATTTTTTCGATCAGTAAAAACGAGTAGTTTAGGCTGATCTTTTCCTAATAGATTGACTCTAGCTATCACTGTATTGGGCATTGGGATCTTGTCCCATGAATGCCGAGTAATTTTCTTGCCGGAGCGGAGGCTCATAAATTTGTAGCCTCCTTGCTTGTTTCCGCTCGTTCCCATACAGATGGCCGCCTTTGTGCGTCCTACCATGCTGTTACGGGGCGAGTCTTCTTCATGCACCTGGCAGTAATCTCCGAACTGCATGCTCAGGTGTTTTTTATAGTCCAGGGACTCTCCCATCATTATCATACGGGGGCTCATTGTCTGACTGACCCCCGCCTTACTTGGGAAGTACGTCAATTGTTTGACGACTTGTAACACCAAGTTGACGGTTAATATTTTTGGCATGCGTGTGAACGGTAGGCTATGCCGGACAGCTCGTGTCCTTTCCTTGACTACCCGGATTCTACGTTCGATCTCGGGTACGTGCTGCGACAATACCATTGTGGATTGATTAATCTAACGATCTAAGAGATGTAAAGTTTGTATTTCCAAATAAGTGAGCAGTTATTGATTATTTTCTAGAATAGGCCCGCAATTTATAAAGCTGTAAAGCTGAATTGTAAGCTGTATCCCGTCGCACTCCCTTACAGCTGAAATGAAGCTGTAGCAAGAAACAATAGGAGAGAGTCCCCAGCAACGTGCTGCGGTAGATTACCATCCCATGAGGAGCTTCCGAATGACTGCAAACTGTGGAGCTGGCAGACCCTTAGTGAAGATGTCGGCCCGTTGTTCTAGAGTCGGAATGTACTTGGCCACGATGTCCTTCGACTCCCCGATATTCGACCTAAAGAATAGGTGGTACTTCAATGCCAAATACTTGTTGCGGGCTGACATCTTGGGAACATTCACAAGAGACAGGCAACCTTGGTTGTCTTCGAATACTGTAGAGCGCACGAGACTGTCAGTAATTACGGGCATATGCAGTTTGTTACCAATTTCCTTGAGCAGGGCTCACATAGGAAGCAGCTCCCTCATGGACATGCTGAAGGCAACATATTCAGCAGCAGTGGAGCTCAGAGTAATGTCAGTCTGCAGTTTGCTGGACCAAATGACAGGGCATCCAAACAAAGTCAAGACAAAACCAGTGCGAGACTTGACGAAACAGGATCCTGTCAACCTCATAACCATACAATCCAGCGAAGTAAGCATCGACCCAACAATCAAATCCCTGATCAAGTTTAGGGCTAAAACAAATGCCTTTGTCACTTGTGCATCAAGATACCGAATGTTACGGTTTGATGTGCTTGAGCATGGGAATGCCTGGGTTTGGCTGAATCTTGCCACCTGTGACACTAAATGATGTCTGGGCGAGTGTTGCGACGCAGTAAAGCAGCATCCCAACTGCCAGTGGATAGCTCCACTCTCTTCAATGGGGCACCACTTTGTCAGCGCCAGAGGATGGTGGCGCAGGAGAAAGCTTAGCTGGCTGTCAGACATGCCAGTGTATATTCATACTTGTTGATGAGCCTTTTTTGAGTAAGCTCAACATGTCTCCCTGTCTTTCAAAAATAATACCAAGGAATCCAAAGATGTCTCCCTTGTTCTCCATGGTGAGATCATATCCAAGTTTCTGGAGCTGCCAACATAGGACTACAATCAAGTCATTGTCCTGGACTGAGCACAGATATGGTCATCAAAATAATTTAATACCATGAGTTGATGATTCCTTATGAAGTAAATAACAGGGTCTGCTTCCTAGGTTTCGAAACCAATTTGGATCATCCCACGACATATATGCTCATATAATAATTTGGTTGAATCGGTCTGCCCATAGGTAGACTTGTCAAGTTTCAAAACACGGTCTTGTCTTCATATCTTTGGGGTCGATAGTACTGAGGCAATTCATTGTCAATGGGTGATCGGCAGGCTGAGGACTCTGACGGAAAGCAAGAGTAAATTCACTTGTCTCGATTCCCATCCATGCGCAGCTGCAGGAAGAAGACAGGCTCTAACAGTGGTCCAACCGACAAGTGGAGAAAATGCGGTGCCTTCATAGGAATGAAGGTATCCTCTGCAGCAACATCGGTAGCCTCTTCGGAACGTTGGTTCTTACTGGTGGTCCAGTGCTTCGCGCTAGCAGCTCTCGTTGTCGAGTATAGTGACCTAGTGTGATTCAGGCGAGGGCACTGTACGGTGTCGTTGAGGTTGTATGTTCCGGCATTATTGGGTTATCGACAAGATCACGTTGTCGATGTGCAAGGTCCTTTGCTTAAGGCTGTGATATTTTGTGTCGTTTGTTGTTCCAAGATAGTGGTCTGCATTTAGCCCATCAG
>CAICTM010001920.1:0-20737 GCA_903772945.1 Seminavis robusta
AGATGCTGTTGCTGTGACTTGTGCTGAGTGTCGGTGTGGTGGAATCAGTTGTTGGTGTGCACCAGATTGCCATTGCATTGCCTGTGGTTGCTGTGTTTGTTGTGGTGTGCTTGATCGCTGGTGGTGTTCCAGTTGTTGATTGCTGTTGATTGGTTTGAAAGATGTTTTGAACATTGTCCCTTAAACTACGGAACGATGGAAGGTTGCATGTGTGTGATGAGGGTAATGGAATTTTGTTGATTATTGAATATAAATGGTGGCTGATTATACATGGCTTGCTGTGGCAGCTCAAATGGTGGCATAAATTGTTGTTGTTGCTGTGCAGTTGGGGGGTAGCTTCAAATGGTTGATATTTTGGTTGTAATACATATTGCTGTTGGGGTGGAAAGCAGAAGTGGATTGATTCGGAACATGCATCATTGAGTTGCTGTATCCAAATTGTGGTTGTTGGGGAATCATTTGCTGTGCTGAAGCAGTGTAGATATTGGAATTTCCATTGCTGGGATTGATGTTGAATATACAATCACGAACATATGCATAGAATCTTTCTCTCCTACCAGCAACATCATCAAAAAAATGTGTTCTCTGGTTAATGAAATAAGATATTACATTTTGACATGATGCATGCTGATAACAATGATCAAGAGCAAGCTGATGGACATATGCAGCCATTGTATGGAATCCATCAAGACTGGAAAACTGCTCACTTTCGAGATAAGACATGTTGCTATAGCAAGAGCCTTGCAGATCTTGTCTTGGCAATTTCAATGCTCTTTGGATTTGGGGATGTTGCCTTTGCAGCTTTCTCTCTGTTGTTTCTTTCTAATCAACTTTGACTTCTGGTTGTTCTGCCTGTTTTTGGTTTTCCTGTGAGACTGCTTTGTGCTTTTGTTGGTGATTGTTTTTTGTTATTATTGTTGTTCTTTTCTTCTTCTTCTAGTTGTTGTTGTTGATTGTTGTTGTTCTGTTGTCTTTGTTCTTGTTGCTGTTGAGTGAGAATTTGGATGACAACGTAGTATACAATAGTTTAGTATTATGTAAAATGTGTTGCCAAGAACTCGGCAACATGATGGTATTTAAGGAATGACCATGGTACAATGAAAAGACTGTCAATGGACATTGTACCAAGGGTACCAAGTTTCAACCAACTTACTAAAAACAGTTAAATTTGATGGTACGAAGGGTACCAAGAGGTGGTACTAAGATTTTGTCAAACTTAGCACTAGGGGAGGTACCAAGTTCAAAGGTAAAATTACATAAGGGTCAAATTTCATACTTATGATATGTCGAGCTCTTAAATATTGCCTCTGCTAAATAAACTAGGTACATTTGAGTACTTAAGCTAAGTAACTATTTGTAACTAATTTAGGGAGGGGGGGGGGGGCAAGGGGGGGGGGACAAAGATGCCAAGGGCTTTTGCCTTGGGAGATTTTGGCTTTGGCAGTGGACCAGCAACTTGGTCTTTGTACCAAGTTTGCTTGTCACACCATGAGGGCAGAGATGTTTAAGTGCGCTACAAGAGAAAAGAGTATCACCTAAATCCTCACGAGAATGACCCTTCTTGGTCCATGGTACCAAGTTCAATTGGATTACGGGTTGTCTAATTGATGTAACTGTCACAAGTCCCAGTGAAATTACTTAGAAGTACTTAGTACCAACTTGGGGGTATGGTTTAGGTAAGACCCATTTTGAGTCCTTGTGTCTTTGGTATTTCGCGGAACCCTGTCATCTAACCCGGATGTGCCGTACAAAATATCTTTCTGCGAAGGGCGAGTGAGTCAGTTTTATTCGGGTAAGTCCGGTAAATTGGGAGTCATAATGGTCTTTGTTGAAAGAATCATTTACCTCATCTACTGATACATGATGTTCAAAGATCTTCAGTCTCTCCTTTGACACCTCCATCAAGGCTGGTGTCGTCGTCCTTTCATGGGTGCCACACTACTTTTGATCTTGCGCTTCTACTAGCTACTGGTAGCCAGTTTCCTTGTGCATGACGATGACAATGAGGAAGTGCCTTGTCCAACGTTTGATTCTGTCTCTGGTTTTGCTGGGAGCTCAGCAATCGGCAGCGTTTGTATCTCAGCGTCCCATCGCCCGAGTTCCAGGAGTTCCGGGCATTCTTGAAGTCCAACCAAAACCAATCGACCATGGACTCCCCAAATCTCCCTTGCAACGAAGCGCACGAGATTCTAGTAGTACTACCCGCTTGCAAGCTCTCCCCGCCTCTCTGTGTGCCCTTCCTCTGTCTCAAAAGATTTTCTTATCCTGTTTCCTCCCCACCTGTCTGGGATTCTGGAAGAGCGAATATGGCGTGTCATACGCCTACGGAATGGCCACCGCATTGACGTCCTTTTGGATTTACAAGGCACTCATGGTCGGCCAAAGCAGTTCGTGGGCCATTTGGCAAGCCTGTGCTCTCATCTTTTACGGCGTACGATTGTCCATCTTCCTTTTGTACCGACAGCTGTGCACACAACGACTAAAAGACATGGTCGAGCGCATTGAAGACAAGGCCAAAGCACGGGGAGGTCGACTCCAGCGAGCACCGTTTGTACTCTCGTGTGCGGGGCTGTACTTTGGGCTCTGTGCACCCCTCTTGATATCGTCCAGAGTCGCATCGTCTCAAATTCCGGCGTGGACTGTCAAAGTTTTAAAAGGATTGGTAGCTTCGACGTGGGGCGGTTTTATTTTTGCTGCTCTGGGTGATTTTAACAAGAGCTTTGTCAAGGCCATCAAGGGAGAAGACCACTTGGTCACGGGAGGGATCTACTCCCTTTGCAGGCACCCCAACTATTCCGGGGAGTTTGTATCCTGGACATCCAATGGATTGATTGCCATTGTGACCGCCATTGCGAGCAAGGGAGCCGGCATTCCAACCCCTCAGCTGGTGGGATATCTAGCAGCCAGTGTGGTGGGTGCCTTGGGACTCGACTTTGTCGTGCTAGGTGCCACCAAGGGTCTCGAAAAGAGGCAAAAGGAAGTATATGGTGAATCTGCAGACTACCAGACATGGATTGAATCGACGTGGGCAGGCTTTGAGCTTCCTACCGCGGCAGAAGAGGTTGTAGACCCTCACGTCAAGCCTGAAATTAAAATGGAGCAAACCGAAGAAGACACTGGCTCTGGAATATAGATGATGAGAGGTTTGCTGCATACAGAAGGAAAACTCTCGCAAAGTGGCCCAAATTTTGTTCATTTGCAATTTTGAGTCTTGTACTCAATCAACATTCCTCAACGCCAGCAACCTGCATGTACTTGCCACTACCGGTACTTTAGAAAAGAGAGCTACTAACTGGGACAACAACAGCTGAAAAGACACGGCATTGGGCATGGAGAACTGGAAATTTACTATGGCAACCACATGGCTACGATGTGCTGAAGAAGTTGCGTTGATTTGCGGTTGAATGAATGAATAACTTTTACTAGTACTTGTTTTTTAAGTGAGCAGTGGGAAGGGTGTGTGTGTGTGTGTTTATACAACCACGAAAAGCTAGAACTACAATACCTTTCGGAACTCTTTTAGAATGCTTGGCCAACTGTGGGTATCTCCAACGCATCGTCCATGAGGAAATCCAATAGGCTATCGATATCATTTTCGCCATCGGTCGAAATTGGACCATCCGAAAGGGTCATTGGACCTGACATGACCGAAGACGAGACCGTGGACATCTCAGACGACCCTGAAGATGCCAGAGTACCTGTGGCAGTGTAGAATTGTTCTTCTTTCGACACCAACTTGCGACAATCAAAGCTGAAGGATAAGTACTTTGGCGTAATGGGAAGACTTGCAAAGTCGGACGAAGCCAAGATCTTGCGTTCGTGGTGATGCACATAAGGTTCCAATGTCTTGAGAACCGAGTAATTGGTTGACCCAAAGTCTTCGGCATACCACTGACACAAACGAGGCAGTACACAGACATAGTGTTTGTTACGTTTTTTGATGGCAATGTGGTTGTGAAGGTAAAGCTTGCATGCTTCATCTAGCTGTTGCTGAAGCATCTCCACAGAGTAGATTGGAATTTCAGCAGGGTTGCTTGTGGAGCCACAGTTGATGGCAAAGTTAAGTCGAAAGTCTGCCTTTTGAAGAGCAAAGCAAAACTTGGAGTTTGGAGTGGTGAATCTGAACGGTACCGGGGGAATCGTCCGGAAGGGAGAGGTTGCCTTGAGCAATCTAGAGTTGATGGCTGGCGGGGCTTTGGCGTTTGTACTTGGAACCAACGGAGCCAACCGAGTCATCTGGGCACGAAGGATACAATGTTCTAGCTCGCTGATCGAAAAGATATCATCGCATGTCTGATATGACAAGCAACTGAATCGATTCACCAAGGAATACTGCGAGTCCGTTGCGCCGACCACGAGAGCGGCGTGTGTCACCATTACATGATAGAGGTTGAGGAAGAAGGCCAAACGAGTATCCTCTCGTAGATGGTTCACACAGACGTTTTTCAGCTGTGCAACCCTGTCGAGGAAGCTCTGAAAAACAGCATCACTTTTCTCAATATCGCGATGGAGCGCCTTTCTGAGGGCATCCTCGACTACTTCGAGGGGGTCGAGGAGCTCCGAGGGGAGAGGAGCTCTAAAGGACATTTGCCGCGTATTCATAATGAGTCGATTGCCACAGGCCCACATGGTGCTCTTTCGTGTGAACTCCTCCCTTGGTAAGTTCAAGTACAGTTGCGGTTTGTTGTTGCTATCCTTCTTGTTACGAACGCTGGTAGCTGCTTTCACGATTGCATCAAAGCACTTCTTTCGATCAGCTTCGGTGGCAAACATGATGTAGGTGGCCCGGCCCAAGGTTTCAACAACCATGAAGCAGCAATTGTGAATGATTGGACCTTCATCGCTTTCAAGGCTTCTGACTGCAACAATGCATTCCAGATTGATCGCAAAATGAAGTTTCCTTGAATCGGGATGGGCAAACGTAATGCGATCAGCAGATACTTCGGTCCACTCTTCAATCCAGTGGCGATCGCTCAAAGCCCGGGCAACGATCCCTTTCGTCTCATTCGAGGACTGTTCTTTTTCTGGAAAACTCGTTTCGCGTCGCCTCAGAAACTGAGAGCTGTACAGTTCCATCATTCGCTTGAGGCTATCTGCGTTCTTGCCTCTTAGAGCAACCTCAAGCATTTTCCCAAACAGACGACGGGTTCTTTCTGCGCTGGACAACCGAGGTGAGCATACTCTGTCCATCGAGGCCTCTGTCTCGTCGCCAACCAGATATTTTCCGACACCAAGAAGATCTCGGAAGGATTGTGGTGTTCGGAACACCGTCCGGCCATTCACATTGAATGCATAAGCTCTGGTATACTTGCCCTGTGAAGCGCACATCTCAATCCATGCGGGGCATAATGTATCAACAACGGCAAGATCATCGAAAGGTGCACTAGAAAGCTTTGGACGCTGGTCAGGTATAGCGACGTCTGCTTCATCGCTGAGGAACTCTTCATATTCCTTGTCAACAACAACGTCAGCTTCTCTCTCGTCAGTCGGAAATTTGTCGCTCTCAGATGTCTTCAGTGCCAATGCGTCATTCTCCTTTTCTTCAGTTTCGTCCTCGGCATTTTCGTTGTGCCCAGTAGCCTTCTTGCTAGGGTTATTTGTAGTATTGGCAGACTTTTCCAATGATTTGTTTTGGACCCAATCCAGAATGCCGAAAGCTTCTTCGTCGTGTTGCTTTGCATCGTTGGACGTACGAGACCCCAAGAACTTGAACTATTTTGGCATACAAGGAGAAAACAAAAGTTAACCTCAGTCATTCATTCATCATTCAGTCCATCAAACGCTGACTGGTAGACTTACCTGGATGACATAGGCATAACGCAGATAGTGCTGGAGGTGACCACCACCCTTCTCCGGCGTCGTAAGGTTCTCGTACATGACGAATCGGAGCATAGAGTTGCCAATCAAAGCCTTTAGCCCCAAGTTACCTAGCTCGGGTACATCCAAAAGCGACCACGTCGGCAAATCGAGATTGGAGGTACAAAACGACATGGAATACATGTCGTTGATGTTCCAGTTCCAATCTTCTTCAGCTGATTCTGGAACAGAGTCGCGTGGATTGTTGTTGTTATTGTTCTTTAAGCAATCGTGAGGATTGGGATGATAAGGATACTCTTCCGAGCATGTCTTTTGCTGTTGCTTCATTCGAAGATCCTTTTCTTCTTGGCGTTCATTCAACGGTTCTAGAATGTTTGGTGGTTTGCATCCTGGCGGTGTCACAACCACTCTATCAAAGAACGTATGGGCAGGAACAACAACTCTGGCCTTTTCCTTTTCAGTGCCAAAGGAGTGGTACATGTTTTGACTCTTGTCTTGTGCCCATTTCAAAAAGAGACCTGAAAGACTATACGCAAACAACAAAAACTTGTCAGTCCAGCACCAGAATAGAATAACTACGGGCAGCTCGTCCTACAACTGTGTCTCTTTCTTACCCTTTTGACAACCGCCCGAGACGTAGTTCCTTTGACGCTTCCAATCCTGCAAAGACAATTCCTTTGGGCTCGTACTTGAACTTTCCTTGCACTTGTACCATAACGCGCCGTTTCTTGTTGGCAAAGACCCGTTCGTTCCAATAGCTATTGGCGTCGTTCGTGGTATCATCGGGAGGTCGAATCAAGAATACCATTTGACCGACAAACAGTTCGGTTTCTACCGGTATGGATACCCTGGCATTGACGCCAAAGTCGGTCTTGTACTTTCCGTTCAAATGAAGAGAATTGATTTTCAGCGTCGGAAAGGAGGGGCGATCGTGTAGTAGACCACAAGAAGGACTTCCTCCAAACTTGGTGGCCGTCGCAAAGTTTTGATGCTGTCGAGACGGAGTAGCCGGACACGGCGATAGACTGCGATGAGGGCTATTCGCGCTGATGCGTGGAGTACTTCCGGAGGATCGTCGCGTCCCAAAACTCTCTCGTCGTTCGGGTGTTGCTCGACGAGGTGAGGACGAAATGGTCAAGCGTGGCTTTTGTGGTTGTTGTTGCTGCTTTTGTTTTGGCTGTTGTTGTTTTGGCTGCTTTGGCTGTTGTTGTGGTTGCAACTGTTTGCTGCTGTTTTTGGTATTACTACTAATACTTTTGGATCGGGCAATTCCCTTGGGCAGAGACTTTGTCAAGCTATCGGCGAGTTTTTGTCCCAATTCTTGTCGTGATGCGGCTCCGGATGGCGACACGAGTGCCACACCCGCTCCACCGGGTAAACTCAACTCTGCCATGGTAATGACAAAGGTTTCTGCTTCCGTCAAAAAGGCATTGCTCTGCTGCGACACTGGACGTGGTTCGGTGACCAAGTTGGTCAGGAGCCGCATGTCTTCACATCGATTGACGACACTGCGCAATTCTGCTTCTTGGAGTACAAATGTAACTCGATTGGCAACGAGACGATTGGCAGCCGGCACTGGAATGGCCACGAGTATCAATGTCAAGGAGCCATTCTTGTCGGTCAAGACGGCAAAGGAGGATGCATTGTTGTTGTTGTTGCTGGTAGCATCGGACGACGGCTTTTCCACACGAAAGCGACTTGGACACAGAGCCTTGAGAGCTTCAATATCTCTTGATATTGACGTCGACGGCACCGTGAGGATAGACGGAGCAACACCCATGTTGCAAAGACTTTACTACTGCTGCTGATGATGATACAAATTGGTGCTTCATGGAAGACAAGGCTGTGAGTGTGCCGTTCTGCGATGAAAAAGTGAGAGGAACTTCAACGACCTCTTCGGTTAACGTCTGGCCTGTCCGACGATATGAGAAGCACTATTATTGAGAGGGCCAGTGTGCCTCCAGCTGGAAGACCGAAACCTCCACACCACACAACACACAACGAAACACAAAGACAACCAAGAGAGACCAAGCAGGTACTGTACATTGATTGAAATCAAAGAATGGGCCGTAGCAGCAAGAGCAGCCGTCGTGACGACGACGACCGAAAGAGCGACCGCAAGAGCAGCAGGAGTCGTCATCATAGTGATCGAAGCCACAGTCCAGACTTTAAAAGACGCGACAAGAATAAGGAGACGGACGAGGACAAGTTGCTTCGCAAAGCCAAGGAGTTTGTCGAAAAAGAAGAAAAGCGCAAACGATCCAGAGACCACAATGATGATGACGGAAGCGATCGAAGGAAAAAGTCATCTAGACGGTCGCGATCACCCGAAGAGGATCGATCCAACAGAAAGCGGGATGACGACGAAGATCGCCGCCGCAAATCCGACAACCACAAGCACGCCAGCAAAAAACACAGTCGTCGAGGATCCAATGGAGGCAGTGATTCATCGGACGACGACAAGGACCGCAAAAAGCACAGCAGCAGTAAAGATCGTCGCAGCAGAGATGAGCAGCGCAAACACAACAAACACGGCAAGAAGAAGGAAGAGAGCAAGAAGGACCGCAAACATCGAAAGGAAGACAAGAAACATTCCAAGAAAAGAAAAGAGGATGGAGGATCTTCCAAACCCAAAGCACAGAAACCCGACAAATCCAAGTTGGTTCCCTTGGGATCTCCCCCTGGAAAACCTCCAGCGCAACTATTGGATGCGGAAAAAGATTACTTTGCGTATCATCAAAAATTGTGGGTTTGGTTATATCGGGAGGAGGGGGTCGCCTTTAACGACCTCACTTCGGAAGAATCACGCAGTGCATTTGAACGATTCGTCGAACAATACAATGCTGGAAAACTAGAAGCCGCCTACTACGATGAAAAGGGCTTGCCCAGTCAAGCCATTGATGAATGCAAAACGACACGACACAAATGGACGTTTCAAACCAGCGCCACTGAACGAGAGGGATTGCAAATGTTGCAAGATGGCGTGCGGAAATTAACCGAGTACAGCGCCCCCGGGACGACTACTACAGACAAGAAGCAAAACAACAACACCAAGCCATCGGTTGCTCCAGCCGTGGCCCCACGCAACGATGCTACCAAAGATGATAATGATGACGACAATAACGGACGTCGCCGGTGGACGCCAGAAGAACGCATGACAAATCGTGTCGCCCACAAACGCCTCAAAGAGCATGTGCGGACAGCCGAAGAAGAATTTGGTGGCGGTCGCGCGGATTACGGGCGAGAACGGCAGCTGGAAAAGAAAAAGGAGGTCGCCGCCAAGCTGCATGGTGCCGCCAGAGATCGTGAGGATGCAGGAGTGACCATTTCCGACGATGCCTTGTATGGCGATGGTGGTCATGGTGCCAGCTTCCAGGCGGCACTGGCCAGGGAACGGAAACGCAAGGCACAACGAGAAGACAGCAAACAGGCACGAATCCAAGAGCTGCAGCAAAAAGAACAAAACAAACAAAAGGCAATGTTGGACATGCTGGGGCTGGCGGGGATTGCGCCAGGAAAAAAGATTCAGATTGCCCCGCGCAATGATTCCAAGTAGTAGACGCTCTTTCAGGCAACTGTTTATCAGCATGCTCCACCTGTTTTTCTCTTCCTCCTCAACTCAATGGAATCGAATCAACACTGCCAATATGTCACAGGACGTGGGGCAGCCTGAATAAAAGTGTAATGCAACGATTTGATTTGGCCCATTTAGCTAACTAGCACAAACTCCTGCCACCTGCCACCTAATCCTCCCACCTGGCCTAACATACCCAGCATGTTGATATGTTTCACGCTTCTACTCTTCAAGATTATTCTTGCTGTTGCAGGTTGAGTTCACTTTCCTTCTTCTCGTCTGCAATCCTTCTTGCTAAAAGTCCTCTGTGAAACTGTTCCTGCGCCTTTTTCGCCGCCAAGCTCTTTCTCTCCATTTCAATTTCCTTCCATTTGGATCCATCCAACCACTGGTCCAGATCCTCAATATCTGTTCCGTACTTTCCAAAATGTCCCACTACAGCCGAAAAGGTCGCTTTGAAATCCTCATCACTTTCATACTTGCGGCCAAATGGATACAATCGCATTTTAATGTGTCGTCCTGTGACGTTCATATCACCCACTTCGAAACCATCATTGGGATGCCAGAGTTGATTCACGCCGTGCAGTGCCATCATTTGAATTGGTCTTTTGCTCATTCGAGCCAAAGTGTAGGCTCCAGAGAAGACTGGTAGGAGACCTTTCTCAGGAGTTGGGTTGAGTTGTCCCTCTGGGAGCACGCCGACATCAAAGCCGTCTTCAAAGGCCTGTTTGGATGATTTCAAAAAGCTCTTGAAGGACTTCCGGTCGTATTCGTTCGTTTCTCCTGGCTTGTTAGCTACCATGTCAATAGGGATAAAGCCGGATTGTCGAAAGAGGATTTTTGTAAAGGGATTATCTTCCAGTTGTTTCCACTGCAACAATGCAAAATTCCATCGGTAGATAGGCAATGAAAGAGACAACCCTGTCAGGTTTCCGAGCATCAGACCAACCGTTTTATAGATTTTGTAAAACTTACATATACCACTTTGATCGGTCGTTTATTTTTGCCTCTCATGGCAAGATCCTTGGCCAAGAGGATAAAAACATCCAACATGGACATGTGATTGCACACCCATATCGATGGTTCTGGGTTTTTATAGGAGGGAGCATCCTTGTCGGTAATGACATCAACCTTGCAAAAAGGAATCAATCGCAACGCCCATCGTGCGACAAACTGTCCCGTGCTCAGAGCCCATTTCTGTCGGCGAGTTTCACTGCCAATCCTCAGCACCCCCAGCAGTCGGATGATGGAGAGCGACGAGATAAAGCCCAAGGCCACAGTGGCGATAAATGCCACCATAAAGAACTTGGTCACATTTTTGGTAAAGTTGCTGAGTGTGCTGCCTGATGATGGTGTTGATTCGCTTGGCACGGCATCTTCAGCTATAGTGGTCGTGGCCACTGTAGAGAGCAACGGCAAGCCACCACGGGATCGTTGGCAAGGCAACAGAGGGCTCTTCGAGATGACAGATCGAACCGAAACTGGCGATGACCGTCTTGACGAAGGCACAGAGAATGCGTTGCTTGTCGGCACCAGCAGTGCCGATGCCAACAACACCACAAGTTGACAGGAGATCTTTGGAATGCTTTTTCTCATGATTTCCGTTCTGAAACTCCCACCAGAAGAAATGTGGCCGCAACCTCTAGCTAGTAGAGCTGTTTCTCTTGTTAACGAAGACGTAGGGTATCTTTTCGATAGTCTAACTAAGGTAGAATCGTCTCACCAGTGCCGTGTGCACTTGCTTACCTAAGGTGTTTGGAGAATCGTTGACATCATCATCTTGCCCACCTCATGCATCCTTTCTCACTCCAAGATACAAAAGATACCCCGCGCTTGAATTTGGAGGTGCGTATCTTCTGCGCTTATCCCTCAAATAGAAGATATCCATACATCTCAACGCCCGGAAGGCCATCGACACAGTCCCACTCTGAACGATCTGAGGTCAGGAACAACCACCTAGGTGCTGCACTTATACCTCAAATATAAGATGTCTCATGCCAACAACCGAGACAGGATTACGTGGTACCACCTGGTACGGGCACCACAGCTCCAGACCCAACGAAGGTCTGAGGTCATGAAAAACCACCTGGGCGACAGGAAGATAGTTCTGTGAACATGTCCTTCCTATTCTCCCCTTGTAAGCTACTACTACATTTGTAGTAGCTAGCTAGGGCTTTCCTCTGTCCGGAAAAGTAAAGACTGTCTTGTCATACTAGTAGTGTGAACAAGCAGGAACCAGAAACATTCGCCGCATTCGCAATAGTTTTTCAAGGTATTTCAATGCAGAAAGTTGCCATTTGTGATTCTACAGTAGAGGGATGGTACGGGCAGAGTATCTAGCTAGGCCCTGGCAAAAGTTCGAGCGTTTCCACTCTGCTGCGATTTCAAACAAAATCCTAGTTCTCAAACATCAACCCTATGTTGTGGTCTTTGCTAGACTTGTTTTCATGGGAAAGAGCGAAGCCAGAAGATGGACTCGAGTCTAAATCTCAAGCTACCAGGTACCTATCTCCCTGAGCTACAGCCCAGAAGGGAATGGGCGTTTAGTCATCCTTCTTGGTCGTCTCTGGTGAATTGCTTATTGCATTCTTCTGTTTTGAATCCCACAGCCCCATTGTGGGAAACCATTGCAAGTTGGCCGGCACCTTTGCGACTGGACCACTCCCAAATGCTGTTGTAGCAGTCAACTTGTCGTGCCCTGATTCCAACCCCCGGAAATACGCCACAAAGACACCATTGATGGTGATGCAGCCAGCCCCATGACAATGATTCATTAAATGCAACCAGTCCCACACATGCTGGGTGGGCCGTGCTGCAAAGTTGTGGTTATGGACTCCATAGTTACTGACAAAGAGCGTGGTGGTAAACAGTGGATTCAGAACGTTCCATATGGGCGGCGCCGGTGGGGCGCTGGTGGGGATAAAGGCATTCTCATAGCGCGTCGTGACCGATGCGAGATCCGATGCGTTTTGAGTGATTCCACCGGCAATGAGGGGCGAAAAGTTCATGAGATAATACAATCCAGTGGAAAGCTGCATATCCCGCTGCCATTGTTCGGCAATGGCTAGATATCGACGAAAGGCTTGCTTCGGCGTCATGCCCTGGGGTCGATAGACGACAGTCATGGCGGGATCATTGGCAGGATCGCTGTTTTGTGTGAATTCATGGAGACGCAACATGCCGTTTACGAGTCCTTGCCCATCAGAGTTGCCTCCTTCTGCTGCTTTTTTGGAGATGAAGAGCCCCATCAGTTGCAGCTGAGCCAAGATTGCCAAGTAGATCTTGACCAAAAAAATCCGTATAACAGTTCCACCCACAATGCGGACAAATCTGAGGCAATGGGAAAGCCCAAAGTGCAAGGGTTCATGCTTTGGAAAGACAGTTGCATTCGGTGTGTTACCCTCCAGTATTTCCATGGCTGTGAAACCCACTCGGGAGGCCATGACGCCATCAATGGTTTCCGCTGCCGTTCCAAAGGAAGTGACGACACGAAACAGCAGTTGCGGTTGGGAAGGATTTTGATCATACCAGAATTCGTAGCGCACCGCGGGTCCTCCATTGGCGACATGAAATGTAGGATCAAACGGTGCCTGATGGATCTGTTCCACCGTCAAGTTGGAGCCTTGATAGACTCGCGCTTCAAAGGGCAGTGATGGATCTGCCAAACCTTCCGTTCTAATACCGGACGCTTCGGCCAGCACCTTGGCAGCCTGTTTCACGGCATCATTGTGGACTTTGGAATCGGCGTTGACGACGACCTCGTCCAGATCAAATGCGTAGGAAAGACACAGTCGCATCGCCGGCAGCACCGATCCAAAGGGACAGCGAGGGTAGTCCCTCACTGTAACCTCTGTTGTTGGTGTTTTGGCATCAAGCATGTTGGCGGCATTGTCGTGCTCTTGCCCACTATTACTGCTCATGGAGGCAACATCTTTGTCTTCCAAGGCCTCACACATTTTATTGTTGCTTTTTGGTTTGTCCATTCGATTCTATGAGAGAGTGCAAGTTTTTGCGGTGTAATTTTTCTATCATAGAAAAAAGCTTCCCTTGAATCTTCAATCGCATTCAACTCATCAACAACCAACGTGGCAGGAAGCGACAGCTCTGGCGTTCCGAGTTGCAATTGGCGTTTGTAGCGGTACCGGTACAGTACCGTACACTGTATCAACACTGAGAAAAGCCTTCATAAATAATGTAACGTGGCCAAACCCGATCGTTAATTCTATAGTTTCCCAAGTTTAGGGTTAGAGTACTGCTTCTTGGAAGCTCCAGACTGCTCTTCAAGCTCACAAACTGCCTCCCAAATTGACACAAGAAGATGATGCACCAAGAACCGATGTTCAACCATCATTCATCTTCCTCATTTCTAAGAATTACGGTGTAGATTGAATCCAGACATAAGAGCCATTATTGCAACAATTGAAAAGACACAACAACAGCAACATGTCGGAGGAGGATCCAGATTACGACAACGATATGATGAGCATGTCCGAGGAGGATCCAGGATCCAGTGCCATGATCAGCATGGTGGTAGTCTGCAGCTCGGCCCTTGTCATCTTTGGCGTGATTTACTACATTCTGTGGTACCGCGCCAAAGACAAGCACGAAGGATTCGGTGCTACACCACAACCATCTACTACTGGTAGTGCCGAAGATGCGCGGCCTCCGCCTCCTTCCAAATTCACGCAAAAAATAGAGATTAAAGAATACCAACCAGGCGATCCAATCTACGACACCCTTCTAATTGGAGGGACGGTATCTCTGGGTGTGCTCATGTGGATCGGTGCCACCATTGTGCTGATCATGTCTCTGGTAGACCAATCCGAGTTCCAAAACGCCATGCCGAGTGACTTTTCATCGTTGGGTCCCCGAGGATGTCGGGTGGAAAAATCTACCAGCTATACCTATTATGATCAGAGATTGGATGCCCTCAACACCTTGTGCGTGGAAGAATGGCAATATTCCGTTCAAGTAGTAGTTTCGTTGATGGAAGAAGAAGAAGAAACAACCTTTGTATCCGCCCCCATTATGTCAGAGAATTGTCGATCCAAGTGCGACGTCTGCTTACGCCAAGGTCGACTCTATGGAGCAGAATTCTATCCCGGGCTAGACCCCACCACGAGAGGAACCTACATTACCAACCAAACCTTTGTCGAATGTTGGGAACCCACCATTCCCGTAGAGGATCTGTCAGACTTTTATCAGTGTGATAAGAGCAGTGGAACCTGTTTTCTGTTGGAAGACACATCGGTTCGATTAGAAGCAGAGAGGAATAGCTCCCAAATTGGACTCATTAGTGCCTATGCTTGCTATGCCGGTGGCGCTTTATTGCTGCTTGTGGCAGGATTCTTTGTACTACGCAACAAACAAGTTCGCGAGGCGGCGGAGCTGGGTAGGGATACCAAACACGTCGATGTTGTGCTGGAAGAAGGTGATCATCATGTGGCCGAGCAGGAGGACCAACAAACAAAAGATGACAATGAGACAGCAACGAATCCAGGTCAAATGGATCAGGACCGAGACACCAAAGATGCAATGATAGAAGAAGGTTCCGGAGAAGCCGCCTTCTATAGAACATAACTTGGATGACCAATTTTGATTCCGCGGCGCAACACGACGGCACCGATCGCGTGGCACCGCTACAGTGAAAACGTCGGACTGCTGCCAAACGACGCAAGAATTGCTTTGTGTATGTTTGATAAGCATGTGTCGTTTTGCAACCAGCGTTATTGGATACTCTTGTTGCCTTTCTGTTAGCTAGCTAGTGGCTACCGGAAGACAATGTCAACACAATCTGCTGGCAGAACGGTACCATCCAACTTGATGGCTCCTCGCAAACTCACCTCTCTGTTTCAGATGGCTTTCTTGCGAACTCTTACTATTGCAACCCCAGATTTGAAGGCGATGTCAAGTCAACTTGTTGATATGGTGGTTGGCCCCAATGCAAACGTTACCTTGGGCTCCTCTAAGGACATTGGTTTCATGAAGGCACACGAGCGCAGCTTGGGAACACTGTGGTCTCTTTTGACAGAAACACTGTTGGCCTGTGATGGCACTGTGGTAGAGGACCTCAGCAGGTCGGCCAGGAGTGGCAGGTCCAGCCAAATGAGCCAAACTTTGTATTTCACAAGCACCGCCACGGTTCTGAGTTTATGATTCCTCACAATTTTAAGATTCCGATTTCTCACAATTCCAATTTTCAATTTTCTGATTTCTCACAATTCCAATTTTCAATTTCTGATTTCTCACAATTAAAATATATTTTCAATTTCTCACAATTATAATTTTCAATTTTCCGATTTCTCACAATTCCATTTTTCGCCGATTGCTCACAATTCAAATTTTCAATTTGACTTCCCACAATTCCTTTTTTGCCAATTCCTCACAATTGCTATTTCGCTAATTCCTCACAATTCCATTTTCGCCGATTCCTCACAATTTCTTTTTTGCCAATTCCTCACAATTCCATTTTTGCCGATTCCAAAATGGCTCATGGAATGAACAGACCTGCTTTGGTGCTGCTATGATAGCTCTCTGGCCATTGCAACAATGAAGGCATCGTCTTCGCGCTTGCTTCTGTTTGCTGTGCCTGTTGAAGTCCAAAACTGGAAAAAGATTGCCCTTTTATAATTAACAAACCATTTAGAAAGAGATTAGGAAAGAAAAGGCAACACACGATTGCCGTAGCTAAGCAATCGGGCAAGCTTGATGTACCGTATTGTGCGGGTTAGCTGCACTTTAGCTTTCTAGATTTCCCTGCAGACTTTTGCGGGCCCCAAACTGGCCTTGCGTTGGGATTTGGACCTGATGCCAATGCCAATTGTTGGCATTGCAAATTTACCGACCATTGCTTCTACTACTGTAGTATTTAAGAGTCATGTATGTGCGACTCCGACGTCAACTGTGCTGCGACGACGACAAGTGTATCCACTTTCGTTTGGCTTTTCGTCTTCCTGTTTGGCGCTTTACTTCGCCATTTGCAGGTTCCCAGCCCACGGCGCGAAACAAGGCTTCGGAAGCAGTATTCCCATCGTGGATAAAGGCAACTCGTGCGTCTCCTTGTTGTCCCAGAACTTGCGTGAGTTGTCGCAAGAGCGCTGTCCCGTAACCTTTTCGTCGAGCGTGTTTCTCCACATGAAGCATACCAATGGCACCTGTTTCATAGCGCATAATGCAAGCCACCAAATTGCCATGAGTGTCTTCTACACCCAAGCAAAAAGTGCCAGTATGATCGAGTTGGATTCGACGAAGCATGGAAGGCAATGATTTGGACGAGCGATGTTCCCACCAGGAATCCACGAGTATAGCATCGGAAGGTTCCAGGGATCGTAGTAAGGCACCATCGGGCAGTCGTTGCCACACAAATGATCCGTGCCGTGACGAAAACGGGTCTTGTGGGGTTGAGCTGCCAGGAGAGTCAATAGTTGTCGCTTGGTACTTTTTTCCATCATGGTACCCTTTCTGGTTGTGGTCGTTGGACAGTAGGGGAAACATGGAATGTTCAATTTCTCGTACACGCTGGCTTTTGTCACGTGTCTTTTCGGAGGCTGCATTCACGAACCGTGGCGCCATGATACGAGCATTGGCCAGATGGGCATCGACGTGACCTTGCAAGACGTTTTGCAAAGTTTGTTGCAGCTCAAGGGTATCCTCTTCCAAGTACTGAAGCGCTTGCACGCACGCTTCCAACGTCGAAAGGCAGTGCTCTTCGGGTTCCCGCCGAAGGGCATCATAGATGGAAGATCCAGCGGACGAAAACTGGACCGGTTGGCAGTGTCGGACTAGGTCTGGCGAGTCTCGGACCATTCGTTTGGCCTCAGTCCATGTGCCATCCACTAATATCAGTAGATTGTCGTTGTTCATCCTGTCAGTAGAATCGTGTGTGCCATCCTCCAAGGGAGGAGTCGTCCTTTGAATCAGGGCTGATGTTGGCATTTCTTCCAGGGAAAGAGCATCCTCCCTTGGGTACAACAAAAGTGGTTTTCTCCCTCTGGCCAGCAAATCCCTGACTGGCTCGATTGCCTCCGCATCAAAGGTGTACCCGACAATCACCTGCACATTTTTCAAGACTAATCGCAACAAAGGGACCGTGGACAAATTCTTTTTGCGGCGTTCATTGGGATGCTGAAGAATCAGTATATTTGTGCTGGTTGCAATCTTGTCCTCTGGCAAGACATGGCACAAGCAAAGAGAGCCAGGGCGAGCACAGTGGCGACAAACGGGTCGCAATTGCGCTGCTCGTTCGCCGGCTCGTCGTTCGCCCTTGGCGACACTGTGAGCTACCTTGGATCGTAATAGTTGAAAAGCACCTTCGTCTGGCAGCTGGACTGTTTCTTCTTGTCTGCAGCTGCCAACTGTGGGCGATGGTACCGCCAAAGCACTCACAGACTCATCACAACGAAGAGAAAGAAGAATCAGGATAGATGATGTGGCCCAGGGTAGTTTCAACATCATCTTTGATGATTCGAGGGAGAGTTGACTTTCACTCTCTTGATACCGGTAGTCTAGCTGGCCTTGGTTGGGAGCTAGCTAGCTACTGTCGCGGAAACAACCGGAAATCTAAAACCACCAGAAAACGCTATTTTCCTTATTGTTATCCATAATTGTTTATTCCCAAGCCTCATTTTTATTTTTGTATTCCAAGCCCCCAGATTTCCGGTGGTCTTCCCACGACTCATGTAGAAATGTACTGAGCTCTACAGACGTCCGGTGGTTTCCGCGAGAGGTTCATGGCACGATGGCGCTTTTGGCTTGGGCCTGGGAGAGAAATGACGTCAGATTTTTATTCTAACCCCAACTCTTGTCAAATGACAAAGGAGGTGCGGTTGTGGTGTTGTGGTGGTGCGGTGGCGGGCTCAATCAATCGTTTGACCACTTATTACTTCTCCCCCATCTCTCCAACTGGAAGATCGTCTGTGTCAGCTTTTTAAAATGACTTGTTCCGACAAGCTCGATTAATTGTTTCCAGGTTACAAGTCAGGGGTGCAGAATGCATAGACTACGAGTTGACAGAGTCCAGCCATAGAGCGTGCAGCTGTCTCTATTCGCTATGAACAGCTACATCGTACCGGTACTAGCTCGCTAAGAGCAAAAGATCCACCAGCCAAAGCAGCAAGCAAGTAGCGCATGAAATGCATGCAAACTCGAGCTTAGAGCATTCAGGTTGTCGTGAACAGGCTCCCGAAGAAGTCCTGACATCCGCACACTGCAAGACTATGAGGCAGCTGGCTTGTCAGGTGGGTGCGTGTGGCTATGAGGAAAGCTGCTTAACTTATGGATTTCAAAGAAACGCGAATCCGTGACTTGAGGCTGACGCAGTGTCTCGTGGTACAGTCGTATCTTTGCGTAGAAGCCCGTACGTGTGTACTAGCTAGCTAGTACTCGAGCACAAGTCAGTGTTTGCACCGTGGTCCTCAAACGAGGATCGCTGAGTCACCCATCCATCATGTTTCTGCTCTCCCCCATCAACGCTCACAAATTGATCATTTTTCTCGAATTCAATCATTATCCTTCCAACATGAAGTTCACAACAACCATCGCTGCCCTCCTGATTGGATCTGCCTCCGCCTTCACTGGCTCGGCCCCTGCCGCAAGATCATCCAGCACTGCCCTCAACTTGGCTGTGGGTGAGACTGCCCCTGATTTTGCCTTGGTTGACCAAAATGGAAAGACTGTCAAGCGATCACAGATCAAGAAGCCATTGGTGGTGTACTTCTACCCTGCTGATGCCACTCCGGTAAGGATATTTACGCTGTTTGTTTCGTACCTAACCGATTGGTACTTGTCGACCAACAGTTCACTGACCTCTTCTAATTCTCCACTGTGCTACAGGGGTGCACAGTTCAAGCTCAGAGCTTCAACGAACAAGTCAAGGACATTCGCAAGACTTTTGGTGCCGAGCTTGTGGGTATCTCAGGCCAAGATGTCGAGTCCAAGCAAGCATTTGCTTCAGAGTTGGGATTGGACTTCTCCATCCTTGCTGATGAAGGCGACGCAGTCCGAAAGGCATTTGGAGTGCCAAGAGCCGCATTTGGACTCTTCCCAGGACGTGTTACCTACGTGTTGGACAAAGACGGTGCCTGCCAAACTGTCTATGACGAACTTGCTGATGCTGCCAGTCACGTTGAAGTTGCAAAGGAATCTCTTTCCGAATTGAAGGGGGCTTCCAAGAAGGGAGCCTCCAGCCCCCTTGGCGCTATTTTCGGCCGCTAAACAATCTTTTGCAGCATCAAAGAGGACAAAGAGGACAAAGTGTACATAATTGCAGCTAGTTTGAAGGTTATTGATTTAGAAGAAGGCCTACTATGATAGTTTAACATCTATCTGGTGTCGGATACAGTGATGCTATGGCTACCCTGGCAACTGGCGGGATGTACTTTGAAGCAATCAAGTCGTTCTTTTGATTTGCACTTTTCGAAGCTGTTTGTAGTGATGACTTCATCGACCTGTGCCTTCCTTCCGTTCTGCTCCAACGGCCGAGTTTTGACCGAACTGCAACAACCCCAGAAGTGGATACTACCCCACTCCAGACTCCAGCAGCACGAAGTCTTGACCCCGAAATTGGAGCATGCTGGCATGGATCTTTGGTGCGCTGGTGATTGGTGAGGTGCAGCCGTACCACATTGTTACCCTCCAGCGAAGAAGGTCATTGCAATGCGATGACGATATCTTCGAAGAACATCCCAGACTACCTCCACTTCTGCATTCTCAGGAGGCAGGGTACGACGAGTCGTGCAAATTCACGAAATTTGCCAAATTTGCCATTTTTACGTTACTTCTGCCAGAAAAACAAAAGGTACCACCTAGCATGTCCATGTGGATTTAACTACACACAAGACTCGCATTTAATTGATTGTTTACTTGTGCAAATGCTGTGCGCGAAAACAACCAAAACAGCCAAAACCACGAATTCGCGGAAAACCACGGTTTCGATGCTTCCGACAAACACAAGTGCCGTTTACTTTGCTTGGCTCCAGACCTCTTCTTTGACGACGACATAACCATCTGCTGACCGATCAGCCAGGGATCACAAATGGGCTCCACCCAGACATCGCATACATTCTCGCAACTCCACCCGACCAGCAGCACAACAGTGTTGCCCTAACAATATTGATTGAATAGCTTGTGTACCCCACACTCCACCGAAAAATCAAAATGCCCATTGTTGCCAAGAGCCTTTGACGTTTGTGTGCGGTGGCTCTGCTGCTACCTTTTGCTTCGGTTAGTGTTCACCAGATGGATCTGGCCAAGGTGCGAATGCGCTTTACGGACAGCTAATCCTTGGCAAACCGGTTCCTCCTTTTGTGACCATTTCGCAATCGGTCAAGGAAGGTGGCTTGGTGCGTT
>CAICTM010001921.1:7328-20707 GCA_903772945.1 Seminavis robusta
GACCGCTGAGCACGATGATATCGAAGACATGATCGCAGCTCTCGAGGAAAAAGGCAAACCAATCATGTCTGATGAGCAGCCAAAAGAAGAAATCTCCCGAATCACATATGAAGGCTCAGGTGATTGGTAATGGTGACCACGCTCAGTTTAGCCTCGGCTCATTCCTCCAATGGCGTAAATTGCTTTTGATGTTACTGATTCTAGCTAGAGCTAGAAGTTTCGATTGGTTGAGACTCGCGTGCGGCTAGCTGGGAGAATATGGTACTCTAGCTAGCTAGCTTCGGTGGGCTGCCAGTTCTAGTAGTAGATTCATTTTTGGGCACCCGTTTTTCGCCGCGAGATGCGTGATCGTGGGATCCGTACAAGAACAACCGGTACCGTACCGGTACCGTGTCATGGCCGGAGAAATTGAAAGCGTAACGCTATTTTATTGTTCTTAGCGCTAAGCTGGGTGGGTTGCCACTACACGTGTACAGTACCGCGGGACGGTTGCTACTCCTAATGCTTCAGGAAGGTGGAGAAATCCATTTCCATCCCATTCCAACCGAGGTAACCTATGACCAAAGACAGTGGTTGACAGTAGCTTTGACAGTGGTAAACCATGGCACTTTCAACCACTGTCATTTCTTACAGTGATAAACAGTGGTACGTGGTGCGAAGACAGCGATGGGCACCACTACGGTTTTGCAAAACAGTGGAGCTTCAGTGGTTTGCAGTTGCTGCATGGCTAAATTTTAAAAGCCCACCCACTGCAGACCAGTCTCCATGAGAGTCATTGATTTTCTTCATCCCCCGGAATTGTGACATTGATGGCTGCATATGCATGTGGAGCCAAAAGATGAGGCCACAGCTCCTTGATGAGAACTTCAGAAGTTCAGAAGGCATTGGACTACATCTACCAGTACCACAGCCTTTTCTACAGATGAACGAGCCATAGACCTGCCACACTGTGTACCATACCGGTCAGCTTCGGTACCGTGCCTACTATTAATACTGTAGTAGACTATTAATAGTCCGAGTATCAGGTATCGATAAGTCCTTCAACTTTCGAGTTGAGTATATTTCGCAAGATCAAAAGAGAACTATCCTACCGGTATGTCAAATCAAGATCAATAATCGTACTAGCTATCGTATTTAATAACTTACTTAACTTTTAAATAATGCGTACTCAAAGAAAGCAACAGTTACTAGCATCGCTATTTTAAAATAGCTACTCTAGCTAGCTAGTTAGTCTAGTACTGCAGCTAGCTATAGCGAAAAATGATGAAGTTTTATTATTGTAGGCTGCACCTCATTAGACGATCCGCTGAACGGTGCCGTAACGAACTCATATACCTCAGACACACGAAGGTGCCCACTTAGGAACGAGCCTAGTGCAAGCCCCTGCTGATACCGGTCCTGTACTAGAAATCATTTAATCGATTGACAAAAAAAAACATGGGGGACCGAAGGTAAAGGTCTACAGAACGCCACTGTGGCTACGGTACTCTAACAGTTCACTTAGAAATCACCTAATCATGCGTGAACCAGTAAGAACCCCCTCACCAATGCGCGGCACTACTAATCATCCCTCACTTACTGCCTTATCGGCACACCACCACCACCACCACCACACCACCACCACCACCACCACCACCACCACCACCACCACCACACCACACCAACAAAACAACACCACCACCACCACAACAACAACAACACCAACAACACCAACAACACCAACAAAACACCAACAACACCAACAACACCAACAACACCAACAACACCAACAACACCAACAACACCAACAACACCAACGACACCAACACACCAACGACACCGACACCGACACCGACACGACACCGACACGACAACGAAACGACAACGACAACGACAACGACAACGACAACGACAACGACAACGCAACGACAACGACACGACAACGACAACGACAACGACAACGACAACGACAACGACAACGACAACGACAACGACAACGACAACGACAACGACAACGACAACAACAACGACAACGACAACGACAACACAACAACAACAACAACAACAACAACAACAACAACAACAACAACAACAACACAACAACAACAAACAACAACAACAACAACAACAACAACAACAACAACAACAAACAACAACAACAACAAACAACAACAACAACAAACAACAACAACACAAACACAACACAACAACAACAACAACAACAACAACAACAACAACAACAACAAACAACAACAACAACAACAACAACAACAACAACAACAACAACAACAACAAACAACCACTCGACGAAGATAGGGTCATCTTCGTCTAAGATCCCATTGTTAGCGTCATCCGAATTTTCATCATTCGTAATCCCAATCGTCGGTTCACTTCCGATTCTTTGACGATTGAAGGATCATTATCAGGCAAGAAAGATGAACATCTCTGTTGATAAGTCCGCCGCTCTCAGTTTTGTGACAACAGCAGAAGATAAAGAACTGGATTACGAAGCTCAACAACAGGATATCCGTTGCTTCGGTGCACCTTGTGTCCAGCGACTCAAAGCTATGGAATACATTGAAGCATTCGGATTTCTTTCTCGCTAGCTACTTCAAGAAGATTAAATTCCCTATTATCAGTGGTCGTCATCTCACCTACTATGGCATAAAAACAAACGGAACCTTCGAAGAAGTCAACATATGGTGGAACAACATGATTGGCAACTTCTTCAGTTACCTTCACAAGGATGCCTACAAATATTTAGACCCAGATAAAGGCTGAGTCTCCTATGAGACCGCAACTGGATATGCATCAAGCATCAAAGTATTCTACATCAAAATAAGTTTCACACTTGCGGTCTCGAGTTAAACGTGTTCGGTTTGACAAAGTGGAGAAAGTTACATAACAAACTGCTCACACAGTTCATAAGCAGCTTGAGATTTTCGTTAACATCCTATTTGTATATGACAATGACTGTGACCGGTCCCCCCAATTCGGAATCTCCTGGTCTCCTCCCTCCTACGCCACTATGAATCCCATCCCGAAGACGTATACCATAATCCCAATCACCACATATTCATCCACCGCATAATCGATGCAGTAAGAGGCGCAAAGGTCTCTTAAGAAACGTTCGAAGCGTGGCAAATCGAGATCAGACATGGGTTTGCAAAGTGCAATGCCCTGGCATTGCCTATTCCAGCGATGCAAAATCAAGCCCCAGAGGTCGTCGACAGCTTTCTTGTTGATCCCTATACGTTTATGGATCATTACAACCAACTCGTTATTTTCTATCAATCGCTGCATGGTACAGCTGTTGTTCAAGGCGAGCAAATCGGCACTATGTCGAAGCACATTGATGCCCTAGAAGCAGAACTGAAGGAATTATGATCAGAAAGGAAGTGATCAATTGAATTACTGGAATCCATAGCTGACCGCATTGCAGTGGATTACCAGAAAGAACCCCTTCAAAAGAGTCAGAAAGACACTGATGCCGGGATGGTACTACCCTTATGAACATTTGAAGTGCACCCCGAAATTGGTAGACGTATTCGTTTACTTCTTTGACAATGAAGCCAAGCTAGGATATTACAGTGAGATGAACTCAACTAAGATGAAGTCCGAAGCAGCCATACTTGAAATAGTGGAAGAACATCATAGCAAAGTTTGCAAGAGTCAAGAAGATTGTCAAGCTTATGCTTATGAAAATAGATTCATATCCCGGTAAGAAGCCAATAGATCCCAAGCAATTAGCAACATGGCAAGAGAATCTATTGAAGCTCAGTAGATAAGCGGAGAAAAACATATATGTGCACTTCGGAAAGAAAGCAAGTCTCATACGGCAAATTCAACGTGTCGAATGTGTTGACGAACCAGATGCTGAAAGACCTAAAACTACCCTCGAATACACTGGCTGAGGAATTACAATTTTTTAACAGTGGAGGACAATTCTATTCGAAAACACCGACGGAGGAATTACAATTCTTTACAGACAGTTAACCATCCCGATTATTCTATTTCCTTGCGATCAATACAATGAAGTAGAGTAAAATGTGATTTACGACCAACCTTTCCCCGGATTATTCTCTTAAGAGGTGGATCTCGAATATTTTACTTCTAAGTAGCTGAATCGAAAGGGCACATGTTGTTGAGTATCCCATTAAATTCCCAAGATCAGAGTGTACTTATTGGTGGAGTTATGGTTGATTGAAAATATCCTCACTTTTGTGACGAATTCGTTTTCTCGGCAGTTTAAGACTTTACAGTACTTAACTGTGTAGGATCCTACATAGGAGAGTCCTGTAAGATCCTACGGAACACTTAGGAAGCACCTCTATTGCTCTGGTACCAAAGCTACGTAGGATCCTACGTAAGAACCTCTATTTTAAAATTACATGGTCTTAATCTTCACCCGGTCTTAAAATGACTTTTACTCTTTGTACATCTTGCCCACAATAATTCCAATAGCACACTGCCTCGCTTTGTTGTTCTCTTTGTTTCTAAATGATTGGAGAGCCGTCACTTTCTCCCCTGTCTTGGTCTTACGATCATTTCCCTTCTTATCGTACCCTTTAGCGATCTTAGGCCATGGTTCAAAGTCATGTCCTTCTCTGTCGATGTAGTATCGTACGATATCATCCTTGCACATGGTTTCATCTACTTCGACTTGAAAGCAAAACGAGCCCGTTTGGCAGCTGTGGAGCAATCTAGAGCAGTTACTTTCACTGCCCTTGGAGCGCCCATTGAAAACGTCACCTCCTTTCGCTATTTAGGCCGCATTTTATGCGCCAATAACAGTGATTGGCCTGCGGTGTACAAGAACCTCAGCAAGGCACGTCAAAAGTGGCTGGGCCCTCTTTTCCCGCCTACTTTTGAAAACTGGTGTGCAACCACGGGTTGTTGGAATGTTTTACAAAGCTATCGTTCAGTCTATGTTACTGTACAACAGTGAGACCTGGGTTGTGACTCCCACTGTGCTCCAGACATTAGAGGGTTTTCATCATTGCGTCGCCCATTGCATCGCTGGCAAAATGCCATACAGAAAGCATGGCGACGAATGGGTGTAACCACCGATTCCTGGAGCGCTCAAAATGGCGGGACTGTATCCCATTGAGGAATATATTCGCCGTTGTCAGAACACAATTGCTCAGTACATTAGCAACCGAACAATTTACGAGCTTTGCCAAGAAGCCACTCCCATTCCAACCGAAGAACAGCACGAGTCGCCCCCACCAACATCACGCAGCTACCCCTGGTGGACACAACCATCCATGGTCCAACCACCCCCGGACCTCACACGTTATAATGACAATGATGATACTGATAGCGTGGGCACGAGCTTGGCTCATCAGGATATGTCTCCGCCGGACTCCCCATCCAGCTTGCGGGCAGCCCCACCGCCACCTGCCCCTCCCCAACGACTCAACAAACCACTCATTCAAGTCCAACGGGAACGCACCAGGGAGGCATGGGCTTCACCTGAGCTTGCCACTGGCCCTTCCAACAGCATCAGTCCACGGGCCTTTCACTCGCTCCGCGATGGTACATGGCTTCAAGACGAAGCCATCCATAGATTCCTGCGACTCCTTGTTGTGCGGGATGCTTTCCAAGCCTCTCTCATTGACGCTCACCGACCCAGCTTTGTTTTCAAGTCCTTTTTCATGACTCAGCTGCTGAACATGGGTGACCTTGATCAAACCGTTCAGGGCAGCTACAGCTACTCCAATATTCAAATGTGGTCCCGACAAGCCCCGGGTCAATACGTCTTTGCACTTGACAAACTTTCTCTCCCAGTAAATGTCAACCGAAGCCACTGGATGGTGATCGTTGCCTTCATGCAGGAACAACGCATTCAAGCCTACGATTCTGCAGGAGCCACCAACACACGGTTTCTCCAAGCTATCCTTTGATACCTCGCCGATGAGCACCAACGAGTGCACAATCATGCCCTCCCCGTCCGAGATTGGTCCCTTCGTGAATCTACCCCTGCAACTCCTATACAACTCAACGGCTACGACTGCGGCGTCTTCACTTGTGCTTTCATTGAGGAAGCACTTCCAACTACTGTAAAGAGACTGTACCCCGAACCGTTCCACGACCACCTCTTGGGGTCTTTTTCTGACTTGTTTCTGAACAGCAGTTTTATCGCAATATGCCGTGTTAACAGAGGGATAGAATTAGAAAGAAAGTGTTCTGTTAACTTAGAGTACTAAAACTTCTATAGCGCTCGCTAAAGTTGATCGTTCTACGTGATCTGGGGGTCATAGACTCAGCGCAACAACCACAAGGCACAACAGGCAGCAACAACAGGAAGCCACAATCATCTCAACCATGGGGAGACAAGAGCTAAAACGATAGGAATTGGAGGCTTGGTCGTACTTTACATTTAGGCATTTTGATCTGCATTATTAGCTACGATAACAATGATGCCTACTATCGAACTGAAGCACGCTGCTGCTGCTTTCAGCCTGTCATATCCAGACGAGAGGAGGAGCCTGTTATGGTAGAGACATCTTGAGGTATCAAAGAAGAATAGAATAATGAACAAGAGGAGGAGTATTGAAAGAGGAGAAGTGGATCAGGCTCAAATAAGGAACAAACGCGAAGGATACGAGTGGCTTTCATGTTTATTAGGCAGTCGGTGGCCATCCCTCACCCTCTCTTAGCCAACCATGTGTGTTGTCAAGGTGGTTTGTGGGAATGAATTAACAATGGCCATATCCACAGATAACAACAATTTTCCACATTCTAATACAATTTCTAGTATGGCTATGTGAACTTTGTACTAGAAGATGGAAAAATGCACTTGTTGCTCGTCTACTGGCTGTTGTCTAATGGAAGGTTAAGAGAGGGTAACAGTCAGATCTTCTCTGACTCAACACACGAAACAAGAAACAAGAAACAAGAAACAAGAAACAAGAAACAAGGAACATCTTCTGTTCAGCTCCAGCTGTAGCCAGCCATAAATTCAACAATCAACCATCAAAACACGAAAGCTATGCCCTTTTGCTCCTCACTCCACACTCCACAATTGCCGAACACTCCACAATGGCGGCTTCGAGCGGTCGACAATAAGCAACAACAGCGATCGGTCTATCGTGGACCAACAAGCAGTAGCAGTCAGTATTACGGTAGTACAGGTAGCGGGTAGTGTGAGTTGTCTTGTTATGTTACCATATTACATGTAGTCTAGCTTTTAAAACTAAGGTTAGAGGATTGGGATTGGCTAAATATCTAGTGGGATTGATTGATTACTAAGGAGAAAAGTCGAAAAAGAAAGTCGAAACTCAAAATTTCGAGTTTCGAGTTTCGAGTTTTGACTTTATTTCTTCTGAAGCAAACAATTCGAAATTTCGAGTTTCGAGTTTCGATTTCGAGTTTCGAGTTCAAAAACAAAAGTCGAAATAAAAGTCGAAACTCGAAATCGAAAAAAAGTCCAAACTTCACTATTTGGGACACGCTAATAAAATAAATAAACACGACGAGTGGACTCATCATGGTTTTTCAGTCGTACACAAGCAGCAGCAACCCTGCAGGAGCCGCAAAAGCAGCAGTGCCGACCACAACCCAAATCAACACGCTATTCAACCGTATGCACAGCATCCTGCACAAGAACACCAAGCAGGGGATAGCGGGGTGGACAAGAAGAAGAAGAAGGTCATTAAGGTAGCTTTCGTTGCGTTCAACGAAGCCGAGGAAGAGGGGCGCCGCAAGAGAGGGATAGCGCTGAGAACACGAATTCGCAGAGAGAAGGAACGTCTGAAGCTTCAACAGAACACGGCGCAGGTCACACCCCAACATGTGTGGGCTCCTTTGCTGAATGCAACAAATCTCGCTGGACTGAACACGTTGGCAGCAAACAACGCTGGTTTTCGACTCGAATTGTACGCTTTTTTGGTTACGTGGCCGCTGTGCCAAACAGCAACATCAACACGCAGCAGCCAAACGCCCTAGGTTTTTGAATGCCATAGTTGCCGCAGCTATCCCTTTTCCAACTCTCGCGGGAAACCCAGACATTATGGACTGCCTTTACATGATTGGTGCCTTGCCCACTTTTCGTCCTTTTCTGGCCCCTCCTCCTATTTCTGATGGCTCCGATCATGGTGGTGGTGATAACGATGACGATGAAGGCGACGACAAGAAAGATGGGGACCAAAAAGGCGGCAATCACAAGAAGAGGGGAAATGATAACGCTAGTAGTGGCGGCGGCATCGGCAAAGCTCTGCGTTTGATTGTCTAATGGGTTTGATGTTGGATAGCTTTGTTGTCGGTGAGATGTGGTTACAAGCTACCAGAACGGTACTGTCGTTTGAACCCCCGGAGGGGCGGAATCTAAAGACTGTCAAAAACCAGGCTCGGTCCCCGGTTCCCCTGCTGTTTTTTGATAGAACTACCAGTACCACAGGAACAGAAGTGAAGTGAGCTGTGGCTACCATAGCTCTCACGAAAATTTAATGTGGTTCACCGTACGATGGCTTTTACAGATGAGCGAGCCACAGACCTGCTACAGCTCCTGCTATAATGTGTACACCAACTACGGAAATAGAAATAGCAAAAGTGCTGTCAGTTGATTGGCAAATAGCTAATACTTACTGCCATGGGCTCCCAGAATGTATACTTGCTTTAAATAGCTAGCTACCACTTGAGCAACTCTCCAGTGACAGGGCTCCAAAGCAGCATTCTCCCAGCTCCATCTCAAGTTCAAGTTAGTTAGCATTTGCTAGCTACCAAGCAACCCTCCCAGCTAGTGACATGGCTCCCTAGCAGTTTTCCTAGCTCCTTCCCTCGTCCTACTAATCCGAGCCCCTGCCAGTTCTGTTCGTACCACCCCTGCTGGCCTGAGCCCAGGTAGTTAGCCTCAGCTTCCCAGTCATTGACATCTCTATAGCATTTCTCCTGGACAGATGCTCCTCCTGTTGAGAGCCTCAGCTATGTAGTTAGCATTACTGCTAGAGCTACCAAGCAACCCTCTTAGCCAGCGGAGGAGTTGGGCCGGTATGAGGAGTGGAGTTGGGTTGTTGGGTTACATCTGTCCGGTACCGCGTAATTGTATAAACTGGCTTTTTCCCTTGGCAGGTAACCTGTAACCCTAAAATGAAGCCTAACCTGTAACCCTAAAGGAAGACAAAAAGTGATGACACACCACCACCAAACTAAAATTTGCAACCGGTCAACTCCGTAGTTGACGATCAGATTCTGATGACAGTCCGTTGTCAAAAGGCAAGCTGAGAATCGCATTCCTCTGCACTACGCTAAAAGCTAGTGTAAAGATCTTTCGAGTGTTTTGAGTTTGAGAGAATGAAAGTTATGAGAGGATTAGAAAGCTATGAAAACTAATCAACGAGAGAGATCCACAACCAAAGGATCGTAGATCTGAACTCCCGTGGGAGACTGTAAAGTGTGATAGAGTAGGTTGCGGTAGCAATCCTACTCACTCCACGATCCAAAAACGGAACGCGCAGTCAACGCGATTCCTTCACGCGACGTACGTGGTGTTGAAGACGAAGCCACTTTTCAAGCACGTTTCCAGAATGCCTGGGACGGAGGAGCTCAGCCTGCTTTGGAACGACTCTGACATTACGTTTGGCATTAATGCCTGTGTCGAAAGCGTCTGTCCCTACAAGGCTCTTGAAAAGCAGAAACGCTTCATGCCCCCCAAGATGCGTAAGCCTGTGATATGTCTACTCGGCTATGTCAACAACCTCAGTCGGATGAACACCGATGACTCTCGTCTACAGTTAACGTCGCTTATATTTATAATCTTTATTTATTCCCTCTATAATTTTATTATATCTCGAGTCTCCCCCCCCAGTCACGATGACCGTGAATGACGTCAGTACACCCTTCAGCAAATCTCGTAGCAGCAAAACAATGCTCGCAATCCATCGCAAACGTCCAATTCGACAGAGACATACGTGTAAATGCCAATGCATGCCAATGCATGCCGATGAGGTGCCGATGGGAGTTCGCTTGCCTGTCCATTTTCTGCCAGTCCGCGCAAATCTTCGTTCGGGGGTTTTTCATGGTGTTTTCGCGAGATTTGCGCAGAATGGCAGAAGGAGACAAAAACAATTCTCTGAGCCACAAAACAAGTGCAAGCAAACCATAAAAATTCCTCCAATCCGACCAGACCAACATGAACGGCGCCAACTACGCGCCGATTCAACGCAAGAGAAGAAAGGAGCGAAGAGGGGACCGAAAGAAGGTTCAAAGAACGATGTAGCCAAGGCGAAGGTTTGCCAGAGCCTTGAATATTGCCGCACAAGGCTGGCAAACGAAACGTGATGCACTCTCACTCGTTCTTTACTAGTGGTTAGTAGCATTAAGCTCTATATTTAGACACCTGTTATATTTACTGGATTCCTAAATCCCCCTGTTATATATACTGAATGTTGACTACACCTTTTGGACCAACCAACGTTGAACCTGACGAAGTCATTGACATGTTTTGTCATGGAATTCCACTCGTGGATGAAGAAGATGACGAACACGACTTCGATCTTTCTCAGCTCCTATCGGAGAAACCATTGGATTTTGCGAACGCATGGAATCCCCGAAGACTTTAACAAGGGCGGGTATACCAAGCAAGCTCCTCGAGAAGAACAACAGCAAGAAGTCAAAGTCTACTCGCAACAACGATCACTCTTCAAGAACGAAGAAAAATGTGTGACTACCACGAGTCCAGCACTCACAACACTGCTGACTGATGACCTGAAGAAGCCAAGCCAAGTCTCAGTCCTCGTCTGACAACGATAACAAGCCACGTACAACAAGAACAAGACTTGGAAACGAATCGACGAGCAAACTACACCAAGAAGAAACTCTCTGTCCTCATGAAGAAGTTTCCAACGCTGCGGTCAAGGCTGATCGCAGAAGAAAAGCGAATGCAACCATGTTGCCAAGCGCAAGTCGGACAACTTCGACAACGAGGACGACTCCTCTGTTGGATCCATTAACATGATGGACAAGAAGATGGCGCTGTCGACAAGCGCTTGCCGAATTCGACTTCAAATCATTCGGATGGAGAGATCTCGTCTGAGGATTAGGCCAGGATGATGATTCACAGGAACCATGTTCCGATTTCTCATACTAAGTGATGAAGATATCTCACTAAATAGTAAACAAGATTTTTTTTCAACTAACGAAGTCTACGGCAAATTAGATAATTGCCTAGCGACTACTCAATAGACACTGACGATCTGTCAGCATCGTTAACTTCGTCCATGGCCAATCAACTCATCAACGTCGCAAGACAAGAGACCTCGAAACTATCGTCTATTTAGATTTAACAGACAGCGAAAGGGAAACGAAAACCTTACACTTTGTTGCTTACTGATACAGAAGCATCCGGAACTTTTATTACTCAAACTCATGCTAAGAGTTTACTCATGAAGAATATGGGGGCGTCCAACACTACGGACTGCTTCTAGAAGGAATTGAAACCCCGCACGAAGTGTAAGGGCCAACTCGCGATTCCTGAGTTCCACGATGATAGAATTATCAAATGGAATTACACGTCACCAAGAACTTGGGGGCGCAAGAAGTATCATAGGTCAAGACACTCTCGGCGACCTAAAATCAAGTTTGATTTCACTACCATGTATTGGGGTGGAACCACGCATTTTTCCCGCGAAAGATGCAATACAATAGAAAGGAGAACTTCCCCATTTCCGATCCTGCAGCTGTCAGCGACAATGCAGATAGTCTCAAGAAGATTCTTGATACAACATACGAACAAATAGATTAAGGCAGATGTGCCAGAGTGAAACCAGTTAAATAAGGAAGAGCAAGAACTGCCTCATGCCTTTTCAACAAGTGCTTCGACCCAGGAGGATACTTTGGGAGATTGCGATGACGACTACGAAGTAGAACTTCGTCCGACGCTAAATCCTATTATACTAGGCTCACCCTACTCCACGGTCCATACCAACACTCTTAAAGGAGGTTGAACGTCCCTGGAGGCAGGAGTACTCAAGAAGTGAATCGTGAGTGGGCGGCACCAAACTTTATCATTCCCAAGAAAGAAGGATCTGTACGATCCATCTCTTATACTCGGGAACCGAACAAACGGATCAGCAGAAGCCTTATCCTATCCCAAAAATACAGGACATGTCTTGAACCTAGATGGATTCAAGCGCGCTACTAGTCTAGACCTGAACACGGGACACTACCACATCGAGCTGTCACCCTCACTCGAAGCAACACTGTACCATTGCACTCCCGAAGGAAAGCACGAGTACCAGAGTTGCCAACTGGGCCTATGTAATAGTCCCGCAATCTTCCAAAGGAAGATGAAAACACGCATGCATGACTTAGAAAATGTCCGTGCATACATTGATGATCAACTCATCCTAACGGACGTCGATCTAGTGGATCGCGTTAATAGTTAGATGACCTTTTCAAAGACTTCAAGAAGTCAGGATTGAAATCAATACTACCAAGGCCTTCCTCGAAAGGAAGAACTGAAGTATCTAGACAATTGGACTACTCGAGAAGAAGCCAACCCTTAACTAAAAAAATAATAGATGCGATCAAGCTATCGCTTTCTACAACAGGAAGAACTCGTAGATTCATTGGACCAATGAACTACCAAGGGCTGCTCCAAGACAGCAGACGGAGTAACCATCGTTCTGAAACAGACGTGGGTTACCCAGTATCATGACGGTTGTCATGGACAGAGAACTGAGTCCCGCGCAGAGGTCGAGAAGACTCTCCGGATGAAATGGACTTCGTCGCAAGTTCACGCGCGTCAATCGTGACAAGACTCACCACATCCATTTCAAAGCAAACCGGAAATACATTAAGGAACGTCGCCAACGAATTATCCAGAAAAACACCGATAAGGAACACGACACGTGTCCCTCATCAACACCATGTCAACGATACTATGATGATTCATCAGTATCAAAACCATTAGCACGGTCAGCCAACGCACAAGGTCCTTACCACACAGACCGAGTCAATAAAACAATGGCACTGTACGGCTCCGACATACTACCGCCAGTAGCGGCACAGTCTACCAGACTTGGAACATAAGGTATTTACACCCATACAAGGCCTGATCCCCTTGTAGGATTGCCATCGTGCGACGCACATGTCTACATCCAATCTCCGGAGAGTGCCCCGCACTTTAATTCATATGTTCTCCTTGTCCGACTGATGTCGTGCCTTCCGTGACCCTTGTCAGGGGGCGAATGCAATACACGGCTCTTAGCCTTATTCGCGACTCGATCCTAGATAGGGTTTGAGTCGACTCATGACTGAGTCCTCGTGAATAGTCATTGAGACAGGGTTCTCATGACCGCTCTATCATACTAGTTTGATGATGAAACATCGCTCTAGATATTTAGCCAGCTGTGAGTACTTCCACGCTACTAGATAAATGCTAGACAATCTTCCACGGT
>CAICTM010001922.1:0-20698 GCA_903772945.1 Seminavis robusta
AACACGAGCTACTTTTAAGAGACAGGGGCTGGATGCTGTTGAAGTAAACGAAAACAATTTTTGGATGGCTACAATTGAAGAATACTGAAAACCTTTTTTTGAATCCTGCGTCAAAGGCCTGCAACTGAAGGAATATCTGGCCAGAAATAGCTGCCCTTCACTATGAGGGGGACATTGTCGGAGGAGGAGGAGGCAGGGTCATTGTCGGAGGAAGAGTCACCGAAAACATAGTTGGGATCTCGGTGGGAGGCTCAGTTGGCGGCTCAGTTGGAGCTTCTGTTGGCAGATGTGTTGGTGAGTCTGTTTGTGGGTCTGTGGGTGGATTTGTTGGTGGTTCGTTGGTGGATTTGTTGGTTTGTTGTGGTGTGAGTCTGTTTGTGGGTCTGTGGGTGGATTTGTTGGTGGATTTGTTGTGGATTTGTCTGGAGCTTCTGTTGTTGGTGAGTTGTTTGTGGGTCTGTGGGTGGATTTGTTGGTGGATTTGTTGGTGGATTTGTTGGAGCTTCTGTTGTTGGTGAGTCTGTTTGTGGGTCTGTGGGTGGATTTGTTGGTGGTTCGGCTTGGGTGGATTTGTTGGACTTCCTGTTGGCGGTTTGTTGGAGTTTCTTTAGGGGATTTGTGGAGGTTCCGTTGGTGGATCTGTGGGGGGCTCTGTGGGGGGCTCTGTGGGGGATTTGTTTGTGGGTCTGTGGGTGGATTTGTTTGTGGGTCTGTGGGGATTGTTGGTGGCTGGTGTTGGTGGATCTGTGGGTGGTTCTGTGGGCGCATTGTTGGAGGGGCTGTTGGTGGTTCTGTGGGTCATTGTTGGAGGGGCTGTTGGTGTACTTGTTGTAGGGTCTCATTGTTCGCTACGCGCTCCTATGTGTCACGCTCCGTAGGCTATGAAACAATGTGGTGTGGTGTGCAGTATGCACTTCGCGCATCGCGCACGCCCTGCGCTCGCAAGGACTGTTTGAGAAAGAGATCCTCGACCCTGCGCTAAGACAGAGTCGATGTATACCGATATAGAACATAAATAGTTCTGTAATGGGCCGACTGTGGTTGATGCTTGGACCTGATAAATACACTTTGTTTGCGGTCTCTCTCTTTTCCTGTCCCTGGTATCCTCTCTAACCTAGCAACCAGCATACTGGTCTCTTCCCTACTACCTTGGAGACAGTGGTGAATCGTCTCTTAGTTCTCTGATGAATGTCGGTTTTAAACAAGTAACGATTTCAAAATATCTCTACATTGTCTCTGAAGTCCCAATCATCTCTTAATCCAGCGACAGTTCAGAATCATATCTAGCATTGCCCCTTAAGTAAGTTGTTCCCTAAATTATCCATTAAATTGTATCTTATTTAAATCATTAATTCAGTGAATCGGCCAAATTTTGCAATAGTACTGTCCTATTTCGGCTCACCTGTTGATTCAGCTCGCCCGGTATATCTATTACACCACTGGTGTCCTTTGTCCTTATGCGTACATCATGTGCTCGAGTGACTGACTGGACTCACTCGACTCTGACTGAGGACTCAGCCTAACATTTTTGTTGCTCGATGAAGTATATATTGTTTCATGTCCATAAAGAACTCATGCAAAGAAGATCTTGTGAATTCTTGTCCCCCTCCCCCCTGGGGGGTGGCACAAATCAACTCCAGTTGATTTGTGCCTTCCTTGATTGCTTGCAACCTCTTTTGTACCACGGCTGAAAGCGAGCTGTTGAAGGCGGTTGAAGGCGGTTAAACTACTAAAAGACGGTAAACAGGCGGTAAAACGAGCTGTTGAGTGCGGAGCAAGTCGGGGGAGGTGGTTCACGTTAGATTGTGGGGAAGCTGATTGGAAGCGATCTAGGAAGGTAGGTAAACATCCAGTCAAGCGGAGTTGATTTGTGTCACCCATGGGTGTATTCCGGATTTGAAAAGTTCTACGATGGACTCTCAACCTTTATTTCCATATCTAAGAAGCAGGCATATGGCATTCACTGTATACATATGAAGTACGTGTGAATCTAGGAAACAGGAACACTCTGGTTGAAGCTGCCCTATAAAGTACTGTATGCATTTGGATGGAATATGAGTTGCACAGCTAGGCTATACTGAATCAATGTATTTATGATCATTTTACTTGCTGCATCTAACTTACTTGCAGAAAAGGAAAAGATGTTTGGCGCACGATTAACCATATCATCATCGGCCTTCTAGATTGTAGAGGCAAGTGCAGATTATCTCAAAAAGCAAAAAATTTGTCCAATGTCGCAATTTTAAATACACTCTGTCCATTCTTCTGCTTTCTTCTCTAGCTCGTTTGCCCCTTCAAACTGATGCTTGCAACACGATTCTCCTCCTACTTGAGATTGTCCTCGAAGACCTACAGTACCACTTCGAAAGCCGCTTCCTAAAGCCCTAGCACTACCCTAATAGGTACATGGATCTTGCCTATAGTACCCAAAATCTCATTGGGTGGGACAATTTTGTGTGAGGACGGATGGCTAAGCAACAATGTGCCAAGCACCAAAATGCATACCTGTACCGGGTCAGTCCCCAGAAGACTACAAAAACTGGGCAGTTATGGGTTACCAATCTGGCGTCATTGCTCATTTAACAGTGGTGCAATCTATGAGAAGATCGCAATGCTTCCAGACACAACAGAGGCAAGAAGGAATAATGGAAGAAGAAACACGAGCAACTGCAAAGAGTCTCGAGATGGAGCTCATGCATATACGAGAAAGCAGATATGCTGTCAGAGTCGCTGCTTGATATCATTTTCAAGCAGCCCCTAGAGGAGCAATGGCAAAGGGCTCCGGCAATATCAAAGCGTGGTCGTTGACAAGATACTAAGAGACAGACGAGCAAGCACGCAACATGCAGAATAATGAAACAAAGTAACTACGTACCATGGAGGTTTCACCGTAGCAATAGAGGGCAATCTAGCCTTGGGTAGTTAGTTAGTTGCAAAGCACCTTCCCGGGTTTTTAAAGTTCTCCGGTGTGGGAGTCTTGCACTAGCTAGGCCGGTTCCTAAGTGGGCGTCCTGGTACATCTGAGGTTCACCGGTTCGTTATAGCTCCATTCAGCAGGTAGTTTAACAAGGTGCGATCTAAATAATAATACTTCATTTTTTGTAACATAATTCCTAAATAATTTAGAGCTCGTTAGTGACATCCAGAAACTTGGCTCTTTGTGAATTCTTTGTTTAGCATGGACGCGCAATAACTTCTTTGTGAAAAAAGTTTTAAAAAGCTGACTAGCAATCTGGAGCTTTTTAACTCAAATTAATTTGAGTCAAATGGAGAAGTGAAGAGCGCTAGTAGTATGACTGAAATGTATCAGATCTGTCCGATGGTTACATAGACAAATGCATTAATTTCTAGTCGTCCATAGATATTCATTCACGGAAAAATAATTTTGCATGTTTTCAACAACGACTCAAAGGCTATTTTCGACTTCCGGATTCTTACAACGACAGACAGATGGTATAGCTAACCCTATTATTAGATTAGTTTTAGATAACCTCCCTACTCTACCTAGCTAGTAGCTAGTGCACTAGCCTGCTACTACTAGCTAGTAGGGCAGAGTTCAAACAAACTCTGCCCTAATTTAGGGTTGAGTTTCAAACGCTAGTTTACCCAAGGAGAATCCGATGGGAAATCGTTTGCAGGGCACGCTCCCCGGTTGCGTGAGTTGGAAAAGTGTGACTGGCTGACGATCGAGGGGCGGTCTTGCTTACCAAGACCCCTCAAGACCTCCAGGAGCCAGTCAGACCTGCTTTCAAGAAGACAAGGTCTTGCCGTTTCCTTGACGGTTTCCCTTGCATCCGAAAGCACACAGCAATCCCTCGGATAATCACATCGCTGTCTCACAAAACAAAAACCGAGAGACTCGAAACGCAACCAAACCAAAAGTAAACATACACCTTCAACAGCAAAGCACCAATCATCATGTCCTGCGAAGTTCCATCTGATATTCCCTCCATGTTTGCCTGGGCTTACAAAAAGAAGGCCAGCACCAAAGCTGCCACCGACAAACCAGCCCCTGCGCCCATTCCTCCTAAACCTACCGAAGCAGAGGAATATGAGTACATCACCGAAGAGGAAGAATTGATCGAAGACGAAGAAAGCATTGAAGAGGAAGAAGTGATCGAAGACGAAGAGACAGTGATCGAAGAAGTAGTCCATGAGGAGCTTGGCGAAGCGGAAGCTGACACTGCGCGAATCCTCGCTCCCGTTCTGTACGATGATGAAACCGAAGAAGAGACTACACCAGATGTCGAAGAGCAAGTTGCCCTTAGGTTGGCCGAGCGCCGCAGAGCCTTGGATGCCAAGCTGGCTCGTAGGGAGGAACGCCGCAAGGCACTGGAGGAAAAGTTGTCCTCCAACAAGGCCGTCAAGTTGGGCCGTGAGCTCTTGGAGTCTCACAATTTTCTGAGTGCCGAGCAGCGAGAGCGACAAGAGGCGATCCGAAAGAGGCAAGCCGAAAGCAAGAAGCGCATGGATGAGCACAAGAAGGCATGCGCCAAGGTGATTGGTCACATGCAGGATCGCATTGACCTACAAAATGCATACGCGGAGAAGAAGGCACAGGAATACGCTGAACGAGAGGCGTTCTACCAAGCCGAAAAGGAGCGGCTCAAGGCCGAAAAGGCCGCCAAGAAGATTGAAGATAAGCAAAAGTGGGAACTGTACGAGCAGCGAAGGAACGGCAGGGCAACGACCAAGCAAGTGAGGCGTGCCTAAACGAGGTCTTTGGTGCTGTGCCTGAAGATGGATGTACAGTACATTCAGAGGACGAATCGAATGATCGGAGCGATGTAGGGCTCAAGCGAGCGCAAGACTTGAATAAGTAGAAGTAGTAACGAATTGTATAATGAGAACCTCAATCGAAAGTTTTGTCACAAGAAATGCTCGTGGCCTGTAGATATGGTACTGTAGCACTGATCAGTAGCATTTCATATACCGTATACAGGTCCGGGCTCCACACCTGAACCAGTTCCAGGAACCGCAACTGTCAAATTCAACTTTTGTCACACTTTCCTGATGAAGCCTTTGACTCTTGCGAACGCGGAGTGAATTGATTCGTTGCTTGTTCTTCGGCACGGTCTGCTGCCTTCTTTGGTGCCCATTCTTGTCGCTCCGGCCTCTCAATCTCGCAACTCTCATTAGAGCCCGTTTCCAAGGTTGTCTGCAAACACATATTGTTGAAACCTCGCCCCAGATAAGGGTACGGTACAGGAAGGCAAGAACTTCTCTGTGAGCACTTGCTTTCGTTCCGTTGCCCGTAGCTAGCTAGAGTTTCACTGCAAGAACCATCGGGTCGACTGAGCCTGTTTGACCGGGAATGGGGCTGCAGATGTGCCACTGGTGGCTCCTTGCGCTAGCTAGTCCTGGAGTTCTCGATGCAGCATCGGGTCCTGGATGTGTTGGGCTGAGAGTGGCGTCTGGAGTATAGTCATGAGTTGTGCGGTGCCTCCAGGGAGAGAGTGATTCGATTCGCTCTGCAGGTCCTGGAGTTGTTGAGGTGGATGTGGTTGGTTGGTAGAAGCCAGTCACGAATGTTCGTGACCGGTGAAAAAACCAGCAGCGAACGCACTAGCATGACGAAGACACCATGACCAGCATAAGACTACACCGCAGCGCACTTCATGCGTGCTACTGGAGAAGTCACTATTGGCTACTAGCTAGCTAGAGTGAAGAAAACCAGCAAGTGTTGACGGCTCTGAATCGAGAGCAGAGACACCAGTTCCTGTGCTGCTCTGAACATCTATATTATTTATTCGCCATGGTCTTTTTGTTGTCGGCAGGATGTATGGCCGTGAAAGGCGGTATCGCTGCCAAGAAGAAGATCGAAACCCGAAAGAACCCAACACTAGATGGTGACTTTATCGTCGCTCCTCTTTCTACCAATGGTGATTCGAAACGACCACTCATCCCAGCGGTCATGCGACGGTCGTTGTCGAAACTCACGCAGTCGATGACGTCTCGCTCTTCTTCGTACTCGGACGATGCCGACGGCGAAGAAGAGAATTCGGGCATTTTTACAATGGGCCAGGAAGTGTTGCTGAAAAACATGAAAGACTCCAATCTCAATGGAACAAGAGCCCTTGTCCTGCAAGACTGTGGCAGAAAGCGTGGAGTTCTAGTTCAGTTTCTGGAACAAAAGGATGGATACGACAATTATCACGAAACGGGTAGCATGTTGTCACATGAAAACATGGAGGCGATCGTGGCACACAACAACACAAATGATCGCACTTCTAGTAGTGCTATTCCCGTTGGCACGTTGGTCGAATTGCAGAATCTGTCGGCAAGCAGCGAAAAGAATGGGTTTCGAGGAATGGTAGTGGAGCCATCGAATGGCATGGCGGAAGGTCGTGTTGCTGTGCTGTTGGAAGGAGCTGGTGAGGGAACATTAATAGTCAGTGTCAAACCCGAAAACTGCAAGACAATAGGATGAATGGATGAGGAAACCTTTCTTGTGCAAGCAAGAACAAGGAAAGAGTCGACGAGTCAAGGCCACAAGTTTTTGGATGCATTCGTGCTCCACAGCATCATCAACACGCCAAGCGCCGAGATGTGGCAGTGATCCGTTTGTCCTCAGACTTTTTGTGGTCTGAAATGTCAACCAGAAACGCTATCTAGCTGGGGCATTGGTCCCTGCAAAAATCTCAGATAGCTTCGTGGGTAGCTACCGTTAGAGGTAGCACCGGGATGTGAGTGCTCTGGTTTGCGACAAACAAAAAATGAGCGCCTGGGCGAATGGTCTGAGGAATATTTGCTGTGGCAGGACGAACGCCACTGCCCGCTTGTGGACAAGAAAGTGCACGATATCGAAGGATTGAATTCAATCAAGACTGGTAGCCTGATGCTCTTGCTCACCTGAGGGGAAGAAGGCAGAGAACAATAGTACATTTAGTTTCACGAACGACTTATCGCAATGTAAAGTGAGTTGGTGGTATCAAGCCAGAAGAAGGAATCGTTTGGAGCACTGAGATATTTCGATGTACTACTTGCCTGGCACTGGTCTCCATCACAATACCGTACGGTTCAGCAGTCGCTTCGAGACATGCATACCCGTACCGGTATGGTGGAGGGAAACTCCAATGTATTCGCGTAATGAAGCTCACGAGCCTCCTCATCAAGCGTGCGCGTTATTGAAGTCGCACCTCATGAAACGGGCTAGACACCCTAGTAGGCCCCTTCACCAGCAAAAAAGTCCACACGTAAGGTGCGCGAAGAAGTGCACCATAGGAACAAGGAACCAACGCTGCTCCATGTTTCCGAGTTCCCAATCTTATCCTGTCAACCCATTATTTCTATTCTAGATACCCAACACAATTAATTGAGCAAACAGAACCCATACAGAATGACAGAAGAGCCACACGATGACAAACAGGCAGCACTCCTGCAAAAGGGCGGGGGCAACGATGCCGTGGAGAAGTCAAGGGTTCTCGACATTGAATCCTCTAGAGGAGGAACGGATGAAAACAACGACGATATGATCCATGGCCCTCCCAACCAGTCGCTGCTACATTGCATGTACCTGTCGACGCTTCTTACCGTGCTTTTTGTCACCGCTGCATTGAACAGCTTGATTTTGACACGCAAGAGCAAGATGATACCCAGCTATTACTTCACTCTAACCGTTATTCCAGCAATGCTGTCCTTCGCGACCATCAAGATGTGGACTTCTTTCAGAGAAGAGCGGAACTATCGCATGGCATTTCACTTGAGTCTCCCGTCCATGGTTCTGGCGGGTATCATCCTTCTTCTCTTGCTCATCCACGCAATCAAGAACTAGCCCATCAGCCCAGCCATTAGAATAAAACCGATACACTAGCTAAATGTTCTTTTGCATGAAATTTCTTGATGTCGCCAACTAGCTAGTACACCAGGCCGGGGTTGATCTACTAAGTCATGTGCAGCCACTCTGCACTCTTGTTCCAATACTGCCAAAGTCGTGATGATGCCGTTCTTTGCCATGATGAGCTGTCTCACACGAAGCAACTGTGCTCTCAAAGCTCGCTCCAAAAGCAGGACTGTGCTTCCCGTACAGTGACGCCCCAACCAGTGTGAGCTATGAGTCAGTCTCATCGTGGTTCCCAGAGGCAAGGCAAGTTTGCAACATCAACAGCCAGTGAGCAGCCAGCACTATCTATATCGCTTTCCGTCGTTTGTAGGCCCGATGGCTCGGTCCCTGGTTTCTTCCTTCCCTTGGCCCCACCAACTAAGTAGTGGGAGGGATTGCTATCCAACCTTCCTTCAGCCCTGACCACATAGCAGCTCCTGCTCTGAACTCGGCGACGAGCGAGTTGCCAGGTTGGCTAGTGCTGCATGTAAGGACTACTGAGGTCTATGTCTACTGACATTAGCTCAAAGAATGGTGCAAGGAATGTCTATTTGTTTTTTACAGGTATGAAGTATGGACACATCATAGTATAGTGGAGGGAGGAGGAGAGATGGTGAAGAATTATGGATGGTCTATGCCACTCTTGCTGGGGCAATGTTAGCCCTGAGTTCACGTTTTGTTGAAGTGGCTGTGCACACGGAAGAGCTGCTACTAGCCTTCTTCTTGGAATAGCAAGCAGATTCATCAGCCTTGCCTATTCTTCGTGCGAATACCTTGGCATTGAGGCAAAAGATCAAGGAAACATCACGAAGTTCCTCTGCCGCTACCTCTGGGGACAAACCCTTTTGTCTGGCTTGCTCTTGCCCAATAAGGATTGCCTTGATTGCCTTGGCGCGCTCTGCTTTCCTTGTTTGGTACATGGAGCGACACACAAATCGTTCTACACCACGGCCTCCTTCGCAAAGCTTGGCGTATTCGTTGAGGCGCTTCTGGATATCGTTGCTGGAGTTGCAGAAGGAGTCTTCAAGCAGAGTGGCAAAACCGTCTTGCTTGAAGCGCTTTCCATCGGAACGAGCCGCTAATCTGCTCTTCTCAAAGAAAGCTGGCCACTGCCACAGGATGTCAGTGGCCAAGGCATCGTAGATGTGCAGAGTGTTCTTTGAATCATCGGCAAAGGAGACAGACTTCTTGGAGGTGGCAGCAGTCATGGTGAAATTGAAATGGAAATGGAGTGGCTTGTTTCCTTGAATTGTCTTTTGAAGCTTTTGTTTGCTGAAGAGATTTTGTGAGCCTTCGACAAGCTCTGGCTAGCTCTGGCTCTAGCTAGCTAGCTAGCAAGCATTCTGCATTCTAATCCTTTGATCCTTTCAATGGCGTTTGTGCTCACCGGTGGACTAACAATCGATCTGACTGAGGTGGCAGCAAAAAAGTCTTCCTGGAGTTCTTTGACATTCTCGTTCCCACAAGTTACTTAATCATGCCAACCCTTAATGGCCACATCAATGCCTTTTTTGCCACCTCAGGGATACATGCTCGTAAATGTTTTAGAATTTGAGAACTGCCCCGAAGATAAAGAAAACGTCTCTAAATCTTCTTTGAGTAGTTCTATGACTCGGTACGACTAGCGTTCTTTGCTGCCGAAATAAGTTTTAAAGAAGAATGCCAGGGAGCACCACGCACTTGAACTCGCACCATTCGAGTTCTTGAACCCTTCTTGTCCCGAAGTACTTTCCCCGCCACAGTGCTACAGTGAGCTCTACAGTGCTAGTGTGCTAGTTGCTTTTCCATTCACTCAGAGTTCAGAGTTCAAGACTCAAGACTATCATAGTGCTAAATTGCGACAGTGCCACAGACAGCCACAGCAAGCCCACAGTGCCAGAGTGCTACTCGAGTAGAAGCTGTTGCGATGCAAGCCGTGATGAGCAATATATTTGCCATTCTGCTTCCATCTGGCTGGAGGAAATCTCACAGGCTGATCATGACACTCTATGCACCGACCTAGTCGCAAGATACGGAGAGATCCTAAGAACACTAGTAGTAGGATCGATAGCTAGAAAGTTGAACGATATCCGTATCGAAAAAGCAGCTGGCCGATAGAAGCTTGGCTGCCAGCCAAAAGTTCTAGTAGGCGGCAGGAAATGCGATGGTCTTCTGCTCAACTTATACAGCAACCAGGCAGCCTGCTGCCCCAACCTTCTGCATCCATGCATCTAAGGCGCGCGAGAAGCAACTGCAGAACATCAATAGTAATGAAGAGGACGATGATGGCATGACCCAGTATGCTACTTTGTATGTGTGAATTGAATTGATTGTATTGGCGCCTGAGCATGTTTGCCCAGACTGGATTTGCTCCAATGGAGTTGTTGCTGATGGGGTGCGCCCTACCGGTATCCGAGGAGCGAACAAGAAGCGGCGAGGTCGGTACTGTACGAGGCAAGCACTGGCAATGCAATAAACCTTGCCAGAAGTTCCAGCTAGCAAAACGGTACCAGCAGGTCTAGATTCGGGGTAGATGTACAGTGGTTCGGGTGGTAGCAGGCAGACCCCAAGTTTGAAACTGCCCTGCAACACTAAGGATGGTCAAGAACGAAGGTAAATTGAAAGTGAACTCCTGGTAGAGTACTTAGTTAGAACTGGACATGCCTGGTTAGAATCGTCCTTCAGTCTAGCTCTTTTGGCCTTTTGGCTATAGAATTTGCCCTCTTTACCAGCCTGGAGCACCCTTGTGATTGCTTCGGTTGCGTTCCTATGGCTATCACCTTTTTCTTTTTGCTTTCTACCGCTGCATATCCTCCTCCATTTCCCGTAACAGGTGGCCATGGGACGGTTCGCATTGGCCCAACGCAGACGGTTCACTCGTTTTGTCGATGACAATAGCACTCTGCCCTCAACAGACTTTGGGCTGTCAGCTACCGGTACCTTGTGTTTGTGCTTGTGTTCAGCAAAGTTACAGTAATGAAAGAAATTTGACCAGAGAAGACCCTGCACCTAGAGCCTTGCAGTTGATCGGATCCTGTGTGGCCAGTGCTTGGGTAAGCATTGATAGCTCAACCATTACTCACCAAGAGATTGAATAGCAGCCAGCTCCAAAGCTGGCTCCATTCCCAGTGCCAGGAGTGGATGGAGATATCCATCCAGCAGAGGTCTGCACTCCCAGCTCTTGTGTTCCTACCACTGAGTCTCATTGGCGGAGATTCATAGGATTAACTAGCCGCAAGACGCACACAGGAGTGGCTCTGCAGTGTGGAACAGTGGAAAGAGAGAGAGTGGTATTGAAGACAGGAGCTTTGGAAGCTACTACTAGCCAGCCAGAGGTGGATGAGGCAAAAAGGATATTTTTATTTTATTCTGAAAGTTACCTCAACTACTCTTCTACGGATTGCTGTCTTCCAGGAGACCTGCTGAAAAAGAGGAAGCCGCCGCTGCTAATTCGCCGGTAGTACCAGGTAGATAGAGAAGGGCAGTCTGCACACAGCTTTTGCTTTGGACGTTTGTTCTTTGCATGTCACCGGTCTCCCACCAACTGCCACGGAAACGCCTCTTCTGGTTCAAGCTAACAACCTGCTGCTTTTGGCACAAGAAGTAATGATATGACAAGGTAACGGTTGTCTATGAAGTCACTTATACCGGTGTCGAGTTATGAACGACTTTTGTAATGTAGATCGTTTTTATACATGCATTCTGGGTGGCTTGGGTGTGGGCTGCCTTGATTTGTACAATAGATAGTGTGCAGCCCTGATCAAGACGTTGTTCTAATGGGAGAGCCAAAGTGCAAACTTACATGGCTGTGGAGGTGCGGAGAATCTTGGTTTAGAGCAACTGTGTCAGGGGTCCTCTGGTAGTGGAAACAATATGTGCACTGGTGGAGTGATTGAGGAGAGCCAATCTTGGCTGAGAGTCAAAGGCCAGCATTGCGTGATCGCTAGAACAATCGCAATGCTTCTTGTGTTCAGAGAAGCGGCCCTTCAGCTTCATCCTGTTCGTGCGTTCCTGGTAGTGGGAGTTACCAATCTTCTTGGAAGAACAAGCGGCTTCGTCTGCCTTGCCCAGTCTTCTGGCGAAGACTTTGGCATCAAGACAATATACAAGGGCGACCTTTCGCAATTGCAGGCTCACTTCATCGGCGTTCATGCCTTGTCCTTTTGCCATCTTCTGTCCAATCAGGATAGCCTGGATAGCCTGCTCTCTGTGCTGCTTGCGTTCTTCATAGTGGGCTTTGCAAATCCATCGTTCCAATCCACGGTAACCAGAATGACGCGTGTAATGGTGGAGTTTCTTTTGGACGTCCTGACCTGGATTTGTGAAGGTGCACTCAAGTTCCTTGTCTATACCCTGTTTTCTAGCTTGGCATCCCTCGGTCATGGACGATTGTTTGAAGGAATCAAATTCAAGAGGGGAAAGAAACAGCTTTCCGGGCTCGCCATGGCTGCTCACCAAATGAACTGTTTCAAGTTCTTCGTCAGCTGCGAACTGAACGTTCTTCTTGGTTGTTTGGATCATTGTGGTTGGTTTGAATTTGGATTGAGTTTGCTTGGCCAAGAGGATCTTTTGGTTTTGTGAGAGCTGCGAAGGGAGGCGGAGAGAGGGAGGCATTCGAAAGGGTCACAAGATGACATAAACGATTGTTCCCATTGCGCGAAAACATACTGCACTGCAGTACTGCCCTTCTTAATGACCCTGCAATTGCCTTAGAATGGTGAAGGAAGCCTAGAAACAGAAGAGAAGAGTTAGTTTGCCTCTGGTGACTTAAAGCCGGGAGCACCTCAGAGTTCTTTGTCAACTGACGTGGCGCCGTGGTTGAAGGTCTTTTTTACGCCTAGAAAGCATTACTGAGCCAGAGACCCGATACCACTGTACCGGTACGGGCACGCTACCTACCGCCACCTATGGTACCGGAGGCCCAGCTATGATAGTACAGTCGTACTGGTAGGAACCAGTACCGGTAGTCTACAAAGTTCACAAAATCGTATTCGCACGCAAGTCCACTGTAGTGGCCCTTGCTGGATGGTGATCATCTACAGCAGCGACCACAATTGCTCGTCGTTCTATTGCCCAGCCAAGTGATGTGCGAGACAGTCAGAAACACATTTGGGGTGCCAGGGCTGCCTTGGAACTGTTCTTGTTGTGGGTCACCTGTGTCCTTCTAGCAACCCAAGCCGACCAATACTACCGAGCTACTAGCAGCCCAAAGTAAAGTCCATAAAAGCAGAAATTGCGAGAGAGCCTAGACTGGGTCGGGTTTGTAGCGCTGCCCGAGTTAGGTGAACCATACTACCAGTACTGGCTGGCTACATACCTCCGTTCTGGGGAGGAGGGCTATCCATATGCCAAAAGGTTGCTTTGCTTGGCTGGTTTCAGCTGGTGGGGCTTTGATGGCTCGAAGGCAACCCAACATTCGAATTGCTTCGATCGATTACGGGTTACGACCAAGTAGACTGGTCCAATGCGAAGTATGATCAGAGGCATGCGCCTCTGGGCTCTCGCTGGTCTAGCTGGCTTTGTATGGGAATACATTTGTGTTCTCATGGGGGTTTAGGTTTGAAGATTGGCAGTGTTGGCTGCGGTTTTGGTTCCCATCCAGCAAAGCAGCAGCTGGGTCCAATGGATCCACCTAGCTAGCTAGAGCCCTCGTGGGGAACGGTTGAATTATATCGTCTCCGGGCACGGCTCTTCGTATTCCGTTCATTGGCAACCTTGTGCTGTGCTGATGATTGAAACTGTTGAACCGATCTCAAGATTGGCCGCCTAGTGTAGTCCCCAGCACCTACCGGTTTTGTTTCTGGCTTCCGGCAGTTTCGGGTGACCTTTGCAAACACATTTGCAAACGACCTTTGGCAGAAAAACTGAACCTGGCTGCGAGACACCCAAGTGTGACAGAAGCAGCCACTGCTTTAGAGCTCATTGAACACCAAGTCTCTTGTGCATCCGAGTAGTTGCGCGGAGCAGCTACACTCCCGTTCGTCGGTGCCAATGATGCGTTCTTCGAGCCAGCAGGGACTTGACTTGACTGTCACTCAGTACTTTGTTTCCAAATTTCCGTATCGGCAACGCATCGTCAACCCGCATCAGCGTGCAGGCCCGAGTGTTCTAGGTAGTCGAGGACTAGCAGGGTCTTGGAATCTCCCTGCTTGATCATTGATGCTGTTCCCTCCCAATGCTTTCTCACCACAGTCCGACACGAAAGCCTCACGTGGAGATCACCAACACGCCCAAGGCTGGTGGCTTTGTTCGAATGCTTCAGTTTCTGGTTTTGGGTGATGACCTGAGTACGGTACGAGCGGTCAGCAGTCAAAGACCGCCAGTGAAGATGCAGTATATCCGTCCGTCCACGACAGCCACTTCATTTCTGGCCAAACGATGAAAGCGTTTTGTAATTGTTGACTCTATAAATCCTAGTAGATGATATACCCAGTACAAGCTAGCTAGCTCGAGGAGACCCAGCTTTGGCGTGGCGCAGCAAACCCTTTGCTTTCGGACGCCACGCAGTCACGTCGCTTGACTATGCCAACTGCAGCGGCTCCTGCCCCGGCTCTTCGAATTCTTCGTTGTCGAGCTCTTGTTCTCGTGGACGATCATCGTCCGTTATGTCCTGCCCCGGATCGAAGACCTCTTCAATGTCGAGCTCTTGTTCTCGAGAAGGATCCTCCGTACTACTAGTAGCTGGCTCTTCTTCTTCGTTGTCTTGTTCTTCTTCTTCGTCTCGTTCGGCTGGAGCAGTTTCTTCCTGTTCACTTGTGGTCGCCGTCGTCGTCGAAAGTTCGTTGGACTTGGCGTTGGTCGTCAGAAGAACCAGTGGATCCTTCAACAATCGCATTTCGGGATGATTGTCCGAGTCTTCATCTTTCGGCGGCGTGTGCTGCTTCTTGTTGCCACTTCCACTGTTACTGGTCGTGGTGAATTCGGCCATGAAATATTCTCTGGATTTTGGCAGAATCAATCGATCGTTCAACAATCGTCCGATACAGACTTCTTCGTGTTCTTGAAAGGGCACTTCGACGAGATTGATTTTCAAACTGAGGACTCCCATTTGTCCTCGTTGCACGAGGGCGACTTCACAGTGACGAATGGGGAACTGTTCTAGAAACTCGAGCCGGGACGTTTGCATCCAATCTCCCATTCCCGACGTGACGGCTGAGCCGGGTTTGCTCAAGATGGATGTTTCACTGATCCAGTTCATTTGTACGCGATTCCAATGTCCTCGTTCAATCTGGTATAGAAATGTGGAAACGGCATGGGGTGTGTCTTCAATAAACAATTCAATGGCAATCTCCGACGTCATTTCGTCTTGTTGTTCACCATTACCGTTGTTGTTATTGTAGTATTCGTCTTGTTGTGGTTCGGGATGAATGTAGACTTGAATGGGTCCTTCTCCGTACTTTTCGTTGATTCTTACAATCGAGTTTTGTTGAATGCGATATTGAATGTCTCTCATTTGTCCTCGTAGTTTGTGCACACTGTCACGCAAATCTTCCGTGGCCGATGTGTCCGCTCCGTAGTAACTATCCCGGTAATTCTTGTAGTTGGTAGCAGTGTTATCCTCCGTGGTAGTGTCGCGGCCGGCCGCACCCGTACTCCCAAAATTGTCATCGCCGGGATAGAACTGTTGTTGTTGCTGTGCTTGTTGTGCTTGCGCTTGCGGTCGACTGTGATGCAATGTATCTCCCTTGCGTCGATACTGATTGGCGGTAATTTTTTTAGCAGCGGCATCCATCCACATCATTTGATTGAGCATGTGTTCATGTTCTTCGTTGTATTGTTGCAATTGTTGTTTGGCACTTTTTTGTTGTGCGTGGGCATCAAAAACGTACAAACAGAGTGGAATGACAAAGACAAATTGGATCAAGACACAGAATTTAACTGTTCCAGAGCCGCGGAAACACATACTGGTGGCGGTGACACAGGGTCGTCGTAAGGGCAGTGTGGGTGCTTGGGACGAGCGATGATAGTTGTTGTTGTTGGTATTGTATTCTTCCGGACAACTTCCGTTGGGAATGGAAATGGAGGGCAAGACAATAATGTTTTGGTTGCCACTGCTGCTGCTGTTGTTGTTGTTGTTGTTGTTGATAGCGTTGGGATCTTCTTCGGGCAAGACACCTCCTCTGGAATCACTGTCGTTACTGCTCATGCTATTGTTGTTGCTGACACTGCTAGTGTTGGGCAGTGTGTTGCGACTGCGTCGTTGTCGCGTCGGTGAAGACCATTCGGTTTGTACGGATTTGTTTCCCGGAATGTAATATCGATTGGGAACGGATGCCTTTTTCTTGGCGGCCGACGACGATGCCGAACTGGTGCTTGTGACGCGTCGTCGGGAATTGCGTCGATCAATTTGATGCTGCGGCGTGAGATCTCGCGAAAACGGTCGTCGTCGTGAATTTGTATTACTATTGGTGTGCGCATCGTCTCCAGCGTAGCTGCGACTGTTGCTGTTGTTGGAAGATCGTGGGGCTGGCAATGTGGCGGTGCGTTGATAAGACGGTTGACGAGGAGGTTCTTGACGAGGATGACGAGGAGGAGAGTGCGAAATGTTGTTGAGGCTCTTGTTCAGTCGTTGCTGTTGTTGTTGCTGCTGTTGTTGTTGTTGCATCGACACAGGGGGATGATGATAGTAGTGATTGGTGGGACTGTTGTTGCTGTAATGGTTGGTCGGACTGTTGCTGTGATGTCGCGTGGCTTTGTAACTGTTGGGCAGCAACTGATTCCCATCTGGCAACATCATATTATTGTTATTATGATGAGGAGGCTGATGATGATGAGCATGATTAGCATGCAAACTAGTCGATGGCATTTCCAATCCATCCAATCCCGAAAAGAAACTCGCTTGACTCTCGTTCAAACTCCCCTGAGAGGCTTCTTCACTATTGGTAGTATGGCTGTTGTTCGTGTGGAACAACGGGTACGATGTCCCCGTGTTTCGTCGTCGCAGCCGATCGCTTTGATTATGAGTTGAGGAGGGATAATATGGATACGGAACGGGAGATGGAGCTGGATGAATCGCTTGTCGTTGCAATTGTTGTTGTTGTTGTTGTTGCTGCTGCTGCTGTTCCTCCAATTGTTGCTGCAAGATCAAGTCCGTGTTTGATTGGTCTTCCATTGTACCGCTACCTGGCTGTACTTTCTTCTTTCTAATAATTCCCTGTATTATTGAAGGTCAATACATACAGTTCCCATACAATATAATAGCACACACAACACAATGCGGAATTCTCTCGCGCTTACTATCTCTCTCACTCTTGTCTTCCTGCTCACTAGCCAGCTATAAGTTGTTGCTGCTGTCGTTGTCACACTCCACTGGCCGGATGCTGTCTTTTGTTGCCTGGTGCTGTGCTGCTTGCTAGTTTTAAAGTTGGCTGTTGACGCCAAGGCCTTGGTGGGACTGGGTCGTACATTCTCTATGCAGCCCAGACCTCATAACAAGCTCTCACGACCAGGAGCAAAGCGGTTATCAATACTCAGGACAACCAACCAATACGTGGTGAACCATAATCCACTTCAATAGTCAACCGCATTCATCGCTTGGCGCCTACCGTATTGATTGGGTGAATTGGAGGTGTCAGATCCAGAGAATACTGCAGCAGGCACATTTTTTGATCTTGACCAAAGCGCTTTGAAAGACAAACATTGGGAACAGGCAACCGGCTAGCTACTACGGTACCGCAGTCCAACATCATATCACCGGGGCCAACATCATATCGCCGGGGCCAACATCTACCTGGATGCAAAATTGGGTACCAGGTACTCTCATCGCACCTCTGAGCAGACAGCAAACAGCATGCATGGCATCACCCTGTCACAAATCTAGCTAGAACTTCCTCTCCCTGATAGCGGTAACTGGATCAGCATCTCTAGCTAGTTAGAGTCGAGTCAACAGAAAATCAACTTGCAATAGAAATAAATGATCACATCCTTGGAGCTTGAACGCCAACAAGTGTTATACCATGCTCAACTAGTTTCTAGCCTATCAGACAGCCTTCCGACACTGCACTCCGAACGTGCTCCACTCCTGACTCAACTCGTGATCACAGGATTCGTGACTGATTGACAACCAGTGGAAGGAAAAATGAGCCCTCGAAAACCAGAAGACAAAAGGAGGAAAACACTCGATCTGCTTGGACAATTGCAAGAAGGGCGTCCAGTGTCGGAAAGGAGAAGACTCGAGTCTATCCAGTGCTAGCTAGCATCAGTCAAGTCATACCTCCTTTACCTTGTCAACAATAGGTGTTGAGAGATCCAGCTCCTGTTCTCTCTATTTAGTTGTTGAAAGGAACCACTCAGCACATCCACTCAGTCCATCGATCTCCAAGCATCGAAGAAAAAATGGATCCGGAAACCATCCTGGTGCCGGACGTTCCAGCCCACTTACGAGATGCAAATCATGCGTGCAATCGACCCAAACGAACGCTGCTCTCCGTGACGACTACCAAGCCGTCCACCAATGCCATGACGGCAGGAGCAGTGGCCATGGTAGATCCACAAGTAGGATCGGTGGCGTCGTCGCTCACCATTTCCGGAGATTTGGCATCCACCACGGCAGCGTCTCAACAGCAACAACAACTGGGTGTCTGCTCGATTTCCCCCTTTCCGTTGCTCAAATTCTCCAACGCACCGTTGGCCATGGCATATGCCGCAAAAAACAACAAGGACTGTATGGCCATGTTGGTTTCCTTGCATCCGTCGCATCCCAAGGTACACTGGAAGGCAAGACTGCCAGAAGCCACTCTGTCGACAATACTACGACTATCTCCCTGTGGCCACTATGCCATTGCCGGAGGAAACTCGGGGTGTCTCTATATATGGTATACGCTATCCGGAGAATTGATACAAACCGTCCGTAGAGCACATTACCGCGCCATTAGTGCCATGTGTTTTGTGGGCGATAATGGGAGATTCCTAGTGACGGGAGGACAGGATGGAATGGTACACTTATGGGCTCTGCGTGATATGGTACAGTCCTCCTCCCAGCAAGTCTTGCCCATTCGAACCTGGGCACAACACGCTGTACCCATTACCGCCGTCGCGGCACTCTCGGAGAGTAGAGTGGTGTCGGCATCGCAAGATGGAATGATTTTGGTGTTGGAAACATTTTCCGAACAAGTCTTGGCACAAATACAATTGCCACAAGGCGTGTCCAGCTTGACGATACGACATCAACGAATCTATGCCGGGGGACAGCTGGGGACCATTTTCTGTTTGGATATGGATCAGTACAGTCTGCATCAGACGATACAGTTGGGAGCTCGTGTGAGTAGTGCATCCGATAGTACACCCGCTGCAAGTCAACATCAGCAACAATTATCCTATCAAACAACCCTGACCGGACATTCAGAGGCAGTGACTGCCATGGCTGCTTGGCGCGACCAAGCCACTCATACCGAGTATGTCGCCAGTGGGGATGCCATGGGCACCTTGCGGATATGGGATGTCGATTCCAGAGTCTGTGTTCGCATTGTGCAGCCGTGGAATGCCACCAATAGCAACACTTCCGTGAGTGACAAGAAGAAAGCGGGCCAACAGCATTCCATTGCCAGTGTGACCGTCATTGAGTTGCCCGATGAAGAGTCCAATGCTGGCCAAAGTAGTAATGATCAAGGCATGTTTGCAACGAAAAGGCATCGAGGAGCCAAGTCCAGATCAACGGCACTTCCCGAACTGCTGCCGCCCTTGCAAAAGTATCCCACGCCTCCACCAGATTCAGGGCAGGTGAAATGGACTCCCGTTATGCTCTGGCAAAGCAACATGACACAACCTAGTACCAAGAATAAACAGGCTAGGGCTGATATTGCCTTGGAAAAGGCAGAACGCTTCGTGAATCCATGGCGAAAACGGGCATCCGAGAGAATCGACACAAGCTCCAACAAGAAAATGACATCCGACAAACAACCGTCCATTGAGAGGGGTGATGATGATGGTGACGCCATGGACACGACAGGCAACAACAAAGATCAAGAAGGAGAATTGCAACGTCTACGAGAACAATTATTGGCTGCTGAAAAGGGCAAAGACGAAGAGCTCCAGCGATTACGGCAACAGCTTGAAGAATCCAACTCTACAATTGACAGGTGGCAAAAGGTCAACAATGAGCTCGTGGCGAAACTGAAGAAGAAATCAAGCTAGTTGGCTTTGCACAGGATGGTGCTTTTGACGGAGCTAAGTCTTGTCGATGGTGCGGCAATGGTGCAGAAAGTGATTGCTGAAAGCAGCCGTCCGCGGACGCTATTAACCACTCATCCTTCTCAGGTGCGCTCAGGTGCGAGGTACAATGTACCGGTACATGAGACAGCATGCGAGACTGTGAAAGATGGCATTCGATCGAATTCCGGTTTGTTTGATGCTTCAAATGTATGACCTGTAGAAAATGTCATTATTTGATCTTATAAAAAACTCTAATCTAAATCCTGTGGTATCGTTCGCACAGGGGAACTCCTTGCTACTCTCTAAAGATATCCGTATCCTTCATTGTCGGGGTTGCTGTAATATTTGTCGTAGAACGACGGGTCTGGTTCGGCGTCGAGCTTTTCAATCAAGGCCAACAAATCAGCGCTTCCCTCCTTATAGCTGTCAAATCCGGGTCTATTGGAAAACCAGGCCTTGACTTTGTCAGGAACTAACCAGTCGAAGAACCCACCCCAGAAGCCCCAAATATTCTTGGGGGAGTCTGTCTCTGGATCCGTCCAGTCATCACTTTCTTCAAGCGCTGGCCCTACATAGGCTCCCGTCACAAACATCAGAATGTCTCGATCCATTGCGCTTTTTGGACTGTACAGACCCCAGCGGGCTCTGTTGTCCTCACCTTCTGGCCGATCAGTCATCTTGTTTGTGACCTTAAGTTCTCCATTCACATAAACCTTGTGGTTTTCTCCATCATCAAGGACTCTGATA
>CAICTM010001923.1:0-20689 GCA_903772945.1 Seminavis robusta
ACAAACAAAAGGTCACCCTCGCGAGTTGGGCCGTGATCAAGGATGATCGAGAAATGTAGAAAGCGTTCAAGTCTTTGAACGAAGGGAGTGAATTCTTTGGAGTGAATATCGAATGAACCCAACCTGGTCCACCTCTATAGAAAGAATGAAGTATGATTGGGAAATAGTTTTCATCTGCTGGCACTTTTTTGCTTCGCCATTTTTTAAATGTTGGTAGACTGAGCCACTCGAAGAATCAGGCAAGCACCACCAGACTACCAGTAAAGTATCAAACCGAAAATGAATTCTACCGCACGCAACCGATGCTGTTGTTAAAGTAACAGTTTGACCCGCGAAGATCCACGTACCGGTACGAATAAACTACACTGCGCAAAACAGGGGGACGAAAAGGCTATCAAATGTTTTTGTTTTAACAAGGTGGTTGTCTATACTTTTGATTTCTATGTGCCTTTGTATGGGAAAATCGGTGCATCCTACAGTGTAGGCGCGTCGCTCTGGGTAGCGGTTGTATTTGCAATTGGGGCCATCCCAAGGATGCTTCTGTCTTTGTACAGTGTGAGACGTCTTGCCCTTCTTCTCTCGAGAATGTGATTGGTGTGTGCAGTGGGCTGCGGGCCCAACAATAGCTGTGTGTCAGCGTTGGTTGCTTGGGGTTGCGTGCATGCTCGTGTGTAGTGTTTGTGCTTCTTGACTTCACCACATCAGGGCGTCTTCGTCTTCATCTCCGGCAACATCAACAAAATAGCCCCATCCGTCCTTATCATTGTTGTTGGTAGGCACTGCATTGGTGTTGGGCACAACACAGGCAGCACCAGCCGTCCAACCATTGCCAGAATTGTCTTCCGCAGTCCCTGCCATTGTGCTCAGAGAGGTAGAAGCCCTTCTGGTTTCTGTACTTCCCCACCCGCGTCTCATCATGGAACCGCTTTGAGCCATCGAAGAAGAGGAGTAGGAACTGAGCCGAGCACCGGACTGATGACTCTCGCTCAAGTTGAGCGAGGAGAGGTTCAAACACGATACCCCTCCTGTCGAACCACTGCTGCTGCAAGTACTGACTCTTCGCATCATGGATGGTGATCCCAACAGCTGGCTGTGATTATTCTTGAGTGGTTGAAAGGATTCGAGGACCATGGTGACTATTAGATAGTTAAAAAGAACTGGTACCTTTGCTTTGAATTGGTTTGGATATTATGATGCTGATTGACGCTGATTGCTGCTGGCTGGGACTGGCCGCCATCCCTCAGGCCGGTCTCTACCGGAGCGACTAAAGTAGCGACTAAGCCATATTTTGTAGTTTAGTCCATAGTTTAGTCTCTTGGGGTGGTGTCTACCCAAGCGACTAAACGTCATACGGACTAAAGCCTTTAGTCGAAATGTTGGTTCACGGACTAAAGGGAGGCTGGTTAGTCGGTGAGTGAATTTACCGACTAAAGCCTCTTTAAGAACAGCAAATAAATCCAACAGAAAACTGCATGCCACCGAGTTGGATAACAAAATCAGCCTCATTGCACAGCCTCACTATCAGAGCATCGTGACAGAGCTGATAGACTAGAGGTGCAAACGCCCCATTGTGTACCGGTAGAGGTGCAAACGATGAACGATCGAACGATCGAAGAGGAGTACCGTATCGGCCGATAGTAGAGGTGCAAACGATCGAACGATCAAAGAGGAGTATCGGCCGATAGTAGAGGTGCAAACGATCCAACGATCGAACGGCCCATAGTAGAGGTGCAAACGATCCAACGTTTTGAGTCTTGTTAACTCGAAGTCTTGTTAACTCGAAAACGTAATCACTTCTATTATGTCTTTGTTTAAGTCCTTTAAATCCACCATGCTGATAGAATATTGGTAGCCCACCAAGTGATCACTTTTGTTAAATCTTTTTGAGTCCTTTAAGTCCGGTAGTGTTCCGTTTAGTCATTTGTTTAGTTGCCATGGTAGACACCACGTTTTGACTAAACACTCGACTAAATTGTTTAGTCGGAGATTTAGTCATCTGCTGGTAGACACCACCATTACTAAAGGATAATGACTAAATCTTGAACTAAACAACCACCTAAAGGATTCCTTTAGTCGGTCCCTTAGACCATCCAATACCAGGGTACCCCAAAACCCATGCATTGATTCGTGCGTATTTGCCGAAAGCTTGACATCCTCGCTGCCAGGCTATGCTTGCTTGCAAAAATCCGGCTATGTGACACGCTGAGTCATGCGTGTGACATTTTCGTGACAGCAAGATAACTTTAACCCTTTTACTTAAGGGAAAATTTGCATGAGATTTGCCCAACGCTCGAACGCGACCCAAATATCACCCTTTTGCGTTCCGGATCGATCCACCCAAACCATGTGCAAAGTAACCCTAACTCTCAAATAAATCGCATTTTTGCTTGGCCTGCTCTCGGGCCATATTTTTACTTATGGGATGTCTGATGAGACATGTATGGATGGGTTTTGGGGTACCCTGGTATTGGATGCTCTTAGTCGCTCGGGTAGAGACCGGCCTCAAGCATCCAACAGAATGCTTTTTGCGTCAACCGGCGAAATCGGTAGAGTATCTTTCGAAGTCCGGACCACGTCATCCGAAAGCCGACTACAGAAGAGGCTATAGTACTGGTACCACGTCAACGGATGTCACCCGATCTTTTCATTTTTCCTCTCAAGAACTCTGGGCATTTTTAGGGTTCTTTGATAGTGACTCCAAAGACCACGAAAGGCATTACCGGTACGGCATTACTCTAGATCTGGCTCCGCCGGAGGAGTATCAAAATAAATTTGTACTGATGAGTATCTGTAGGTAGCCGTTGGCCTTTGCTGCCTCTTCAATACAGCAGCAACAAAACTATGACTTGAGTAGACTCACTATACATGTAGTTAGGATGTTCAATGCCAAGTTTATCCACTACTGATATGCAGAAACTGCATGTATCCAATTCCAAGTTTCAGGGCTGTTGCCGAGTTGTTCAGTCCAAGCAGATCCACACCAAACAAAAGGCATTGGAACCATTCAGGAGTACCTGGTTGCAAGTGCAGAGTACCAGTAATAGTCAAGTTTAACGACCACCAAAGCCGCGGCACAAGGCAGGGTTCACGGCAGCAAGAAACTATTGCAGAGGAAGCTCTTTTTGTTTAGTTTCCTCAACATCAAGCAGGCAGCCATGTCATTCAGCTGTGTTGTGAGGAATAGCCCAGACTCTCAGTGGATGGTCTTTCAGGCTTTGCTTCAAGGAGTCCATGCAAGATAGAGCGGCAGACTAGTAGCTCTAGAGAGAGCTGCAGAAAGGTTGAAAGGTTGTGTTAGCTTGTGGATCTTAGCTAGACTAGTAATCTCAAAGCTCTGACTTCAAGACTTGAACCAGAACTGATTGACTTCAAGAGCTTGAGACTTAAGACTTCTCCTGCGAATCGGCATCTCTAATGCCCATTACGAACGGTAGAAAGTCATAATGCCAGTGGAATGCCGACTCGGAAACGCTTCAACGAACTCATTAGGGAACTGGTGAATTCTTACTTACGTGGTCATCGTCTTGACACCCACTTTCTCGCGATGCGACATTCGCATGTCTTGATTCCGATGACGCCTTGGGAAAGAGAGAAAATGCAGCAAAGGACACCAATCGTGAGTTTGACGGGTCAACGTCAGCACGCCAAATGCAAGGTTTAGGTGGCGATGCTGGGCAGTTGACGGGCAGTTGATGTCTGTTTGATGGGCATGCAAGCCAAGACCTGCTATCTTTCGAATGCAAACTCTACTGCAACCATTCCGGTTGCTCCTACCGTACGACTTGCAGCAAGGATCATCTGATTGAAGAGAGCTCATAAAACTCACCCCATCTCTCTTTTGAACCGATTCATAAAACAATCCCGACAAAGCACCATGCCCGCCATCTTGTCCAACAGTTTGAAGCGACGTTCGCAACAACAATCAAGATTACTGGCGTCTTCGAGGAGCCGAGCATTTGGTTCTACCATCAGTAGCGCTTCTTCAAGGCACTCCAGCACAAGCAGTGGATCAAGTTGCAGCTCTAGGAGACCGTCCATGACCGCTGCTTCATCATTCCTACCTGCACCCACAGCGGATGCCGCTGGCACTTGGGGCCATTTTGTGGATATCGAGTGTTACTAAGGCTGAGGAACACCTGTCACCCTTTATCCAGTATGTCACGAATCTGTGTACGATTAAGTCCAGCCATTCCAGGGCTGATCCTTACTTGTCAATAGATCAAGCAGCTGTACAGAATACCAACCACGGAGGCATCACGTGAAGTGAGCATGTACAAAGACAAATGCCTGCACGTGGAGCAGCAGAGCTGTGGGAATACTCCCCGACTGTAAATATACAAGTTGACGTTGGGCGCTGCTTGGTTGCTGGATCACATCCCAGTGTGCAATGTACCATGTACCTACCAGTGTAAAGAACACTATTAGAACTAAACCTATAGAAAGGATACTACGCAACATGAAAGTACTAATAGCTAGCTAGCATCTCCGGATGTCTCACTACCGGAGAAAATGGAATATACAGTTGCGAGCTACCGTACCTTGGTGTGAAGATTAAAACGCAGGGAGTGGATTGACATATATATCATCTGAAGTACAGATTCAGGGCGCTTCCGAATCAAACAGTCAAGTATCTGGCATGAGGACATCGATCCTTCCCTCGACAACAATGATTCCCACAGGTTCGACCAGAAGCACAGTTAGTTGTATTGCGGGAGTTTTGTGGTGGAGCTCTTCAGTATTCTATGGCACACTCCCCGAAAGCCATTGAAAACTACAGAAATTGCAGGTCCAGCCAACTGGCTGATAGATTTGATCTGACTGCACCTCAACTTTCATAGGCTTGGTGCTCTATCTGGCTTGACAGGCATGTGAAAGCAGAGGCAAGGACCACTCTTCTGCCACCGGTACATCATGTGCATGCATGTACTATGATAGTACCGCTACAGTACAGCTCTCTACAGTACCGGTACTGTATGGTAGTACCTGGGTACCTGGTACCAGTAATTAGTCTGGTTTCAGCATCAGGTGATGTTTTGGGTGTCCCGAGTGACGAGTCGAGTCCAGATTCGATTCCATTCGGCTTTTGTAAAAGATATGAGCTCAAACTAGTTTGGTCAGATTTAGGCCGTCCCTGGAAAGTTAATGCGTTGTACACCCGTGAACGAAATTGAAGGGTTAAATTACGTACCGGTACCCACGTCTCCACACTTTTTGTACCGGTACCGGTACATGTACCGGTTCCGCTCAATTGCTTTTGCCAGCATCAAAATTCAGAGCATCATCACTCTTCTAAAGGCACTTCTCAAGTCTCCCAAGCCGCAGCTCGCACCTATTCACACTAATCCTACCGTCTCCACCTAGCTAGCTAGCTTTGTTGCTGAACGAGCTTCTGGAGGTTCCGCGTTCCATTTTTGAGTTTGGAGGACGCTATCTTGGCGCTAAAAGCAGAAAAAGGATGATGACAGAAAAGGACGACTATGGCTTGGTGAGGCCAAGCACTGAGGATGTCGAAAAGGGAGCAAGAGAAGCCGAAAGTATCAAGGCAAATTCGTTCAAGAATTCGACAGACCATGTCCGTTATCGAATGATCAAGAAGTCCCTCTTCAAATATTGGGAGCTCAAAGTGCTCCAGCTTGCTCTGGGTGTGTATATCACTATCGCCACGTTTGTGCCTACTGGTACATTCAGTGATTGGGGTGGTTTTGTTACTGCTTCAGTTGGATACATCATCGATCCTGCCTCCGAGGAGAGAACACAAGAAGGTGTCATTCTGACTCGAGGGGCTCTTAGAGCTGTGGTTGCTACCAACGACTTCCAGATGGCATGTGTCGCCATCACTCGCTTTACTGCTTTCTTCATGGTAGGATAGTGCGTGTTTGGATATTGACAGTTTTGGTTAGAACGGATTGTCTAGACTAATTTCATTTTCCTTTGATGGTTCTCGGTTTCCAGTATCCAGGTACGGTATAAAGTCAAATAGCGAGGAAAAGTTGTTTGGCAGATTGATGATTCTCACTTCGATGAAATATGTTTCCACTAGCCTTGATTCTGGTCTTCTTCACAAAGTTTCGGTTCACCATGACACTACTGTCAGCAACCCCACTAGTTCTCTGGATAAATCAAGATCTCCATGATCTTCACAGCTATTGTGGCTGGGTAATTGCTGTTGATGGGATCCTTCATACCATATTTCATGTGGGACGCTGGGCAGACCAAGGCAATCTATCGCTTCTCATTCACCATTGGTCAGGCAGCTCAGGTGTGGCAATGGTCATCTCAGTGATTGCCATTTGCATTCCAATGATGTTCAAGACCCTCAAACTGAAGATGAACTATGAAGTGCGAAAAGGCCTTCATTACTTCTTTGTTGTCTTTGCCATTGCCCTCACTTTTCACACCACCCCCACTTCAATGCCAAATGGTGGTTTCACCTGCTACATCTTCAGCATGTTGATTATCTGGTACTTTGTGGATGTGTTACTTGTCTATCTGTTCATGTCAGAGAAAATTGAGACCACCGTTTTTCATGTTTTGCCCTCTGGTGTCCAGGTGACCATGAGAGTCTCAAAGCGCTTTCAGGCAATGGGAAATCAGGGAGGATTCTGCTATGTTTGCTTCCCGTGGGTTGACCGCAAAGAATGGCACGCCTTCTCACTGTTTGAGAATCCATCCAACCCAGAAGAGCGTCAAATCTTCCTCCTCAAAACTGGAGACTGGACGGAAAAGGTGCATCATCTCTTAGAACGTGACACAGTGAGGCCTGTGTGGGTCCAGGGACCTTTTCCTTCTCCATACAACCGAGCCATGGACTATGACAATCAAATCTTAATTGCTGGTGGCATTGGGATTACCCCAGCCCTTAGTGTGATCAGAGCTCACAAGGAAAGCCGGAGGACCAATCTCATATGGGCGGTGCGAGACCCAGCAATGCTGGAGTTCTTTTTGGACCATGCCTACCTGGACCATCGAGGCTGGAACCTGATCTTTTACACGGGAAAGGCTCCACTTGTGAATGCAACTATCGAAAGTCTCACAGGCACCAACGTGTGTGTTATCAGGGCTCGGCCAAATATTAACTCTGTGGTACGAAACATCATTTATGGAATAGAATCAGGAGTGGGAAAGCCTGAGAGGTACTTGCCAAGTGAGAAAGCTGCAGCAACCCAAGCCCTAGTACAAAAGCTCGAAGAACTTGATGAGGTGAAGGGTCTCTCATCCAGCGATAAGTTGGTGCAGCTTTCGGAGCTTGCAGGGGAGCTTGGATTCCTCTTTTCTGATCTGGTCGAGGACCTGGATCTGGATGGCAGCAAGGACAATGACGGGATGGATGAATCCGACAACAATGACTTCACCGTAACCACGCATACTGACGAAGGGTCCTCACATGCACTGGCTGGTCGCGGTAACCGTAGAGACTCGATTGTGCTCTGGCAGTTCAGACGAGCGGGACAATTCCTCTCCAGCAGGTCCTTGCGAAATGTTCCCTCGTCATCGTTGGAGGAGCTGAAAGAATTTCAAAGGTTGCATGCATCTCAGGGAGAGGAACAGGAGAGCGATGAAGAGGAAGACAAGCCCCGTGGAGACGAGGAGGAAGGTGCTGCATTGCTGTCGGACGATTGTGGGAACGAGGGTGCTTGCCAGATTCAAAGTGGCGAGGCCAAGCCATCCAAACCTCATCTTGTCCAAGCCATTCCTGGACCTCAGAGAGCTCTGTCTGAAAAGTACTTGACATCCCTGATGGGCCCTGCTAGGATGATACGCAGCAGCAGGTCGTTTCGAACATCCCATCGAAACCTGCCAGTATCATTTCGCCAGAACCGCAGGCGTCGCTCATCTGCGAGCGAGTTTGTGGGCAACATGATGGAAGACGCATCATTGGCGTTCCAGCCATGGGACGAAGATCTCTTGGCGGAGGAAGCAGAAAACTTCCTACAGAACTTAGCACCTGAAATCCTTCAGAGCTGGGGTATTTTGTACTGTGGCGGTGCCAACAAAATTGAGAAGCAACTGAAGAAGACTTCGGAGAGGTACGGGCTGGACCTACACTCAGAATCGTTTTCGTGGTAGACGCTGCCTGTGCCAGAGCGCCCCGAGATGCGCCTTTTGCATGTATTGTAACTGAACCAATGATAACTAGCTAGGACTAGCTTAGTAGACTATGCGATTTATCCCTTCGTCATCGGTTTCAACATCTTCACAAATACACGCACTGGTAGCTGCTGTAGTGTTCCTCGAACCAACACGCCCCTACCGGTAACCTATGATCTTGGTCAGGATCAGAAAAGCTGCATTTGGTTCGACCCGTCCCTACTGTTAGAAACTAGACTGAACCAATGGGAACAACTTACAAAACCAGTGCCGACCACAAAGCTAGATTGCATGGTTGAAACCCTTCATGCTTCACTATTTCATTATAATTCATCATCATGCTTCCGGACATGTTGCAGTACTTCTCCATTGCTGTTCACATGAACGACCTCTCGCACCACTCGTATCACATACTCATCCTTGCCACTGCGCCTCGATCGAAGGTCGCCCTCTTGTATGACAATGGGCACATGAAGCTCACCGGGGCCACCAACGAATCCATGGCTGACGGGAGCTGCCATATGTTTCGGGGTTGGTGGGAAGACAAACGCGTACATACCGTAAAAGCCAAACATGCAAAACACCAGCACCAGGAAGATGACAGCGAAAAAGGCTGCACAAACGAACTTTTCGTTCTCGTTGATGAACTCTGCGACCTTTGGATGAATGAACGTGGGGGCAGTGGATGTTCGCCGTTCCGCACGAACATTGGATAACCGTCGCTTCATTCTACCAGAATCCAGCACGTCTTCCTCGGAAGCATCGTCCAAGTCCGCCTTTGGGATGACAGATTTCATGGCAATCTCTCGTCGATCGGTCAATACTTGATCCAGCACACGATAGAAATGAGCGGCGGGGGTTTCACCTTCCAAAGGCATGGAACGGTCGGGGCGGCCCTCGCTAAGCGGCAACTTTGGACTCGATTCCTCCGCGGGTTTCTCTTCGCTGCCAAGGTTGTTGCTTGCAGAGTCGCCGCCCTGGTTGCTTTCAAAGTGCAGCGTCGGCTTGCTCTGCGAATGGATGTTTTCCTCTTTTACCAATGAGGAAAGGTCCTCAATATCTTTTCTTCCATCGTCTTCAAAATCATCGGTGATGGCAGACGCCTGTCGATTGGATGTCAACATTGGCTTTTGTTCGGCAGCTGTGCGTGCTCGGAGCTGTTCCAGTCTCTGACCTTCCGAATACTTGGTGATCTTTTCTCGTAAGAGCCTCACGTCCACGTTATGATCACCGCCGATTCCTTCTGGTTTTTCAAAGGCCAATTTGTCGTCATTGCTCACAGCAGTGTTTTCCGGTGTGGCGGGAAGGGGTGGTGGCGTCACCGCTCGGGATCCTTCCTCATCCTCACCGTCATCATCCGATCCGAGCACTACACTACCAGGAATACCTTCATCATCGTTTTCCTCACCACCACCACCCAATGCTGCATTTCTTATTTTGGCCTCTTCGACCGATTTTTGAATGACACCAAAGGCACTCAGAATAACCTCTTCGACTGTGGCATTGGGGTCATTCAACAAGTACATGTCTTGGTAGGTTGCCGCTTGGAAGTGATCCCTCTCTCGTCGTTTTTCGGCAGCCGTTCGATTGATTTCGCTTCGCTCTTTGGCAATGGCGTGGATTGCTGTGTCTTCCATTTCCAAGGCATAGCAAAGATATGCCGCTACCTCGGCGAACGCCACCGTAGTGGCGGGATCATTGACCAATTCGACTCCCGACCATGCCAAATCGACGACATTGTGTATTAACTTTTTGTTCTCTCCATTGGCCGCGGCATCCACCACACGACAACCCAGGACACTCGTTTGTTCCAGGAAAGACTTGAACTCGGGTGTACTATTGCAACACAACAGAATAGAGATGGATGAGGTCATGTCAATGGAAGCATTAGGAGGAATATTCTTGAAGATGATTGATCAATCCACTTACTGCATGGCTTCGTTGAGTTTGATAAAGGCAGCCATCCCATCCATGAGTACCTGTCGCGAGGTATCGCTGCAGGCCACATCTACCACATTTCCTCCCACGCGGACTACCTTGTGACGAAATATCGACCCTCGTTCGGTGCTGACAATGACGGCAATGAGATGGTGAATACTGGCACTGAAAATGCGGAACCAATCCTTGAGCCGTTGCGGACTGACTTGACTCAGATAGTCGGCAGCAGAACCGAGCAAATTGGGGAGAATGACATTTTTGGTGAGTTCCAGGGAAGGAGACAAAATGGTACCCGTGGTGTGGAGAGTGGCTCCTCCTGCCAGTTTGAGAATCTCCAGCGTGCTGGCCAATGCCGAGTTTCCCAAGCGTCCAGCGAGTGATTCATCTTTATGCTTTTTGCTGCGAACCTTTTTCTTTTTGGGAGAGCGACGAGTTGTCCGATGATAGGTCGATGGTAATGTGGAACTATCGGCATCCGACATGGCAGTAGTGCGACGCTGTTGAGGAGGAGCCCAAGAAGACGCGACAGATGCCGTCACATCTCCCACAGAGTTTCCCTGGAGACTCTGCTGGCTGCCATCAATCCGTTGCGTTGGAGCTGCCACTTCTTCTTCTCCTTCTTTGGCTGTTTCTTCGTCTTTCTGGTCGAATTTGACTCGTTCTGGTTTGGGGCTCATCTCGGATTCACCACCATCGTTCTTGTCAATGTCTTTGTTGGTTTCACTGGGGGGAGCAGACACCTTGGACGACATGGTGCTACTACTTTCACTATATACCGGTGGTACCTGCCTACCGGTACTGTTTGACCACCACGGCAACTTTTGATGATGTTGTGGGAAATGGTGATGCAAACACTTGCACTGGCGATTGGAAGATCCAAAGATCTCAGGTTGAGAAAATGAGAAAATGACGCTCTGATTGCTGGGACTGTAGAAAATAGAGTAATAAATCTCTCTGAAGATTCCAATGTTGATCAATTTTAAAATTCATTTCGACTGTGTCGTGTGTCGTGTGTCGTGTTTTCACACCGGTCACGAAGGCAGCAGAATAACCGGCAACAGGCACCCAGGTAAATTCTCAAAACGACACAACAACACCAACACAAACAAACCTAAAGAACCAAACTCTGACAATGGTATACGTCTCTGGAGACGGGACCGTCGGAGGGTCCAAGTCCATCGGACGGTGGTTTTCCGACTTATTTGCGGCAATCTACAGCTTTTTTGCGCTCTTCTTTTCCAGTATTATGAACCCACCTACCATTTCGGCATCGTCTTCGGTGAGTTTCGTTCGGTTTCTTTTCTTTTCTTTTCTTTCTTTTTCAGGCTTGTCTGTCTGACCTTTCCATCCAATGATTCATTCCTTGACAGAACCGCACGTATGCACAGCGAAATGGAGGTCGAAGCCACAACTATGGAGGCGGCAACTCGGGTAACCGACTTGGTCGTGGATCCAACGTTCGTGGGGTAGGGTCTCTTCAATCCAACGCGGAGGCCAGAATGGGAGGCGGGTGAGGTTAACTCCCGTGTCACTCTGGTCTTTCTTGTCTCTTGCTTCTACCGTACTCTGGCTAGTCAGTCAGTCAATCAACAACAACTGCCTGGTTAGAGAGAACAAGTGGCTGGCCGGACATGATTGAATTATTCGATTTCAAGACGAGGAAGGAATCGATTCAATCAATCTACCACCCACAACAAAAAGAGACAGGAAGAGTGACACCGACACGGAAGAAAGGATACTGGTGTGGATCACACGCAACCTGTTGTGTGTTCTGCAGAATGATGTCGTTCAATTTTGCCAAACAAGAAACTCTCTTGTTCGGGGAATGTTTGACTGAAAAACCAGATTGCCTTTCTTCCAACCCAACCTACAATACACATACCCACACAACAATTCACAAACAAACAAAATGAAGACAGAAAAGGTTAAAAATATTCAAAGAAGTTACAAGAATTCCACATGACAACGTACATATCGGTTTTGTTTTGGTGTTGGTGCTTGTTTGGTGTTGCTTTTGTGCGCTGGGTGGATTTGGGAGGGACTCAATCACTCCACGTTTTTCTGGTTTGAATCGGCATTGCACCCGATCTTTTCCTTCGTGTCGGGGGTTTCGTCGGGGCAATGTTCCTGCCGCACGAGAGCGAGCGAGCGTGTGGATACTCTCAACCTCGTTCGTTCGAAGATGACTCGGCCATCGTCTTCTCGTAGCACTTCGTTATGACGTTATGACAAACTTCCAGTTGAAAATTAATAATGATGTCAAAGACGAAGCGTGCGCTTGGATGATGCTCGTTTGGCTGTAGACTGGCAACTGTGTGATAAACAGAAGGAGAGGGCGAACAACGCCTAGCTAGCTGTGCCTTTTTGCTTTCTGCAGTCGTACGAGACAAGGCAGCGCGCAATGGACTAATTATGGGTCCCACCACGAACTGCAGTGTGGAAATATAGATTCTTTCCGTATCCCCAAACATTTATTGTATCTCTCCGGTGCCTTTCCCATGCATGCAGGAAGGAGTTAGTTTGCAGGCCAATGAGAAGTTCCCATCACCAAAAAGTGTTTTTCCATTGGCCACGAAACAACTTTTTGCGGTTGATTCACCCAAGGCGCAGAGAACCAAATACATGTAGATTCGAAGGGACTGGAGGATGTACCATGTGGTTTCAAATCATCAGGGTCCCCTTCAGGCCCAATACTGCCATACTCCAGCCTGGTCTGGCTATCTAACGCTACAGTAGCACAAAGGCCCCTCTACTCGGGCATCCTCGACGTCTGTTTCCAGGCTTCTTCTCTTTATTCCCAGCTTCCGCCGGCTTATTAGTTTAGGGCACATCAAATCCTGTGCCATTGGATTTGCCAACCATTTACGACGACCCTGTCCAAGTCTTTGCTTGTCCTGTCTCCTTTGGAACATGTTGGGCAGCCGACAGCAATCGGCTTCTGTGGAAACCATTGCTTACTCTCGAGCAGCATCGCATCTGGTAGTCCAGAACTTGAATGAAACGAAGGACGCTGAAGGCGACTCGTCGTGTTCTGGGGAAGCCTACCTCCATTTTTGGCATTCCTTTTCAGCGGGAGGGTTAGAAAAACATCGTCATGGAAACTTGGATGGAATAGATATGGATCAAATAAGAAGTGGGAAGGATCTTCTCGATTGGCACGTCAAGACCCTGGAGAACCCAGCGACCCGTTATCATGTCCTTCCAACTTGTGATACATGTGGGAACCCATTGCAACCAGGAGCCGAACATACCAAAACACGCATCCGGTCCGTTGACAAGAAAAAGAGAAAGAGGCAGCCCAAGAAGTCAAGAGTGGCAAAGAAAGAAAAGAACGACGACGACAATCCTCCGATTCTCTGGCAACTGGCACCTTTGCATCCCACTCACGTGAAGAATGCCCTGGTCGTCGGTTGTCGGCTCTGTGGGTACCAAACGCAAATTCCTGGACTCCCCCGAAAAGAAAAGGAGCAGCCCCCAGTCGATAAAGTTGCTACTAGGACCAGTGGTTCCGTAGCGGCTGCGAAACATACCAAACCAGCAGTTGTCAGAACGGAACTGCCTACACGAGACTTCATTCCCTTGGGCTCTGACAAGAAGAAAAAGAAAAGAAAGCACTCCAAGCCAAAGTCGTCGCAACTCCATGACTTCCTCAACTCTCTCAACGACTAGCTAGACTATGCAGCAAGAATACCGTATGTCATGATGGCGAGATGAATACAGTGTACTACAACTGCTGAGGGTTCACCGTCACGGCGGGACTGTAGATTCGACCGTGTTGAGAATTAATTGAAGTGCAAGTATAAGTATGTTTACTAAAGTTGTACGGTAAAATGCACTTTCAACGTTGAGTCTTCGCCTCATATATCCACTACTCTGCCGTGATCGGCATCAAGACATCAACACGAGAAGTTGGCCATAGCCTTCAATTCGACTTTATTCACCTTCTCCGCAAATCTGATGGAGCAGAGGCTTTCGTGAAAATGAGCTGCGTGAGGGTTGCAGCATACGATGGCAAGAGTCTTCGAGTTGCCACCCAAACTGTTTTGAAGAAGGAAAGTCAGTTTGGACTCGCGATAAGGAATACTACTGCTTCCGGCTTGTAGTTTCTCGATCACGTTGCTGAGAACGGAAAGTGACGAGTTGATGGCCTTTGTTTCTTTCATGAGATCTCCCTAAAAATAAGAGAAGAAAGAGAGAAATAGGCAAACATATTGATCAGCGCACGATATCACAAGAAATGATGAAGCAAATGGCATTCCATTCCGTACCTTGACAACTGTGTTGGCACCACTTTTGCCGAGGCGTTCACTGCCAGCGAGGTCGCAAATGTTGAGACGGCCAGAACGCTTGATCCCGTTCTTCATTGCCACGTTGAAATGGAGAGTAAAGACCATGTGGCTTCGAGAACTCTCTGCATTGGAATTGGTAGCTTTCACGCAACGTCTCGACTGCGCTAGGGCTAGGACTTTCATGACTTGTTCCTCAGAGTCCGCTGGTACTCGGATGTTCCCTACAACTTCGTTTGATGTGATCTTCAGCGTGCATTCCCGACCATTGGGGCCAGCGTTGGGTACAAGGAGATCTCGCACTTGCTCGTTGTAGATCTCAAGTAGCTCGACAGACATATCCACCTCCGTGGTGCCACGAGAAAACTCCTCCAGTTCTCGCTTGGCAGCAAACATCTTGTTTACAGCTCGGCAAATGACTCCCTCATTACCTGGTTCCCCCAGCATGGTGTGAGTCTTTCCAGAGCCTGACGTTGTCAAGAACGCAAACAGCTCCATCGATTGAGGCATGACGCAAAACACATGTGGAAGTAGGCACGCAAATCTCACTGCTTACCTGTTTGCCCGTAGGCAAAGATGCAGACTGGAAACCCGTCAATGGCGCTTTGAATGAGAGGCGCAACTCCCTCCCAAACATCTTCTTGTGCACTAGAGGGCGAATAGACATTATCAAAAGGATAGCGCCACACTTTTCGGCGGTCACTGAGGCCGCCCCTGTCTTTTGCTGGCTCTTTGATCTCAATGACACGTTTGGTGAGGTCTTCACTCTCCTTGGACTCGTTCTCCTCCAGCTGCCCTGGAAAGTTGAAAGGACTTTCATTGCTTGGTTGTACTTTGGTCTTGCGCTGTGTTTTTGTTTTCTCTTCCAGGGCCTTTTTGAGCTTCTCGTCTTCGCCAGGAATGGAAGGGCGCACTCTCACAAAGACTCGAATGTTGCCGCTAAGTTGTGTGACCTTGTTGTGGAGTTCGACTCGAATTTGATCGCTCCTTTGCAGTTTACGAAGAAGCTCATCTTCCCTATCGTCCGAAGTGCTCAACCTTCGTTTGCATTTGGAGATCTGACGTTCCAATTCTGCGATCCGTTCGTCTTTCTGCTGACATTCCTCTTGCTTGGCAACCTCATTCAGCTGGGCTTTGCGGAGGTTCATCGTCGACGTTTCAAGGGCATTCTTAAGGTTTGCCAAACTATTTTCTACGTCGTCCTTTTCCCTTGAGAATGATTCGCGGGTCTCCTTGTGTTTCTGCTTTGCAGCCTCCAATGCAGCTTTAAGATCCGAGATTTGTTTGTCCTTTGCTTCACTGGCACGACGGATCTTGTCAAGTTCTCCACCCGTGTCGTCCTTTTCTTGTCGGAGTGATTTCACTCTCTCCATCAAGTCATTGATTGTTGTGTCACGGGCTTGAATTTCCTTTTGATATTCGGCCTCGTTCTGTTGCACCAATGCCAGTGCATCCTTGAGTTGATACTCCAAATCTGCGGCGTTTTCCTTGTATGTTTTCAGGTCTCCTTCCAAACGTTTGACTTCGGCTTCTAGCTGGGCTCGGCTAGACATGACATTCTTTAGTTCTTGTTGGGTTTTGAGGTGTTTCTGCTCGACGCCCTTGAGGGTTTCAATCTGTGCCATTTGCTGCTCAATTTGCTTCGAGTCGGCCTCGTTGGTCGATAGGAATGCCTTGGCCTCCTTGAGCTTTGCTTCGAGGGTATCAATCTCCTGCAGGTGTTCCTGCTTTTCCTGCTGAAGGGCGGCAATTTCACCTTTGAGTTCTTCTACATTGCGAGAGTGTTCACCCTTGCAGGATTCCATGTCGGCATCGCGACGTTTCTTCTCGGCTTCAAACTCTTCTTGATTTGCAACGAGCTTGTTTTCAAGCGAAGAGACTTTGGATTCCAGGTTGGCTTTGCTGGTCTCGAGCCTTTTCGTATTGGCTCGTTCCGCTTCTAGAGCGCTTCGTTCCTTCTCCAAAGTTTGTTGTATACCCTGCTGCTGCAGCATGAGACCTGCGTCGGAATTGCGCCTGTTCTCATTAGCAATACTATCGAGTTTCTCATTGATTGTTTTGAGCTCAATTCGAAGCACTTCATCGTTCTGATTTGTCGACATGGTAGTGATTCCGGACACATGACTTCTCGATGAATCATTGACTCCTGCGTCGGATCCTTGTATAGAATCAAACGATTCATCAGCCTCTGGTCGTTTGTCCATTGGTGGCTTGTCATTGTTTTTGTTTTGTGCTCGACGCTCCCGTTCCATTTCGTCAAAATTGCGGTTGCGGCATTTGAACGATGTCGGAGAAAACTCCAAGTATTTGCCTGGAAATCAGAGATTAGATACATCAGTGTACATTAGTCTAGAGCTTGTAGGTAGGTATTGCATCCTACCATATCACAGGCTGCTAGAACTCACCCTCTTCGATTTGAGCCGATACACGGCCATCCCGAGCTTGCAGTTTGGTCTCGAGTTCTTCCTTTTCGCGAATTGCATTCTGTTTCTGATCAGGAGGCGAAAAGACAAGGGCAGTGCCCCCTCCAACAATGGGATGTTCGTCTATCTCTTGAGACTTCTTCTTCTTCTTGGCAGAGCGAGTCTCACGAGGTGAGAATTTCTGGCTCTTTCTCCTCCCCTGCACTGCCTAAGTTGGAAGGTCAAGTAGAGATAATGTAAGTCAATGCCACCAAGAAGAGAGATGGCTGCAATTGGAAAATCAATACCATAAGGATATAACGATCTTTCTTACCTTCCAATATGGAGTTGGTGAGCTGATGGGAAGTGGATCTGCTGGGGCCACGTTTGCGGTTGGGCTTCCAATGTTTTCCTTGATGGACCCATCATCAAGCTGCATCGTCTCGTCATGCTTGGCTTTTGCTGGAGGTGCCTTGATCTGTTTCTTCATGCGTTCTTCGGAAGCTTCTCGCGCTTGTCTACGACGTTTGACATTTTCAGGGCCGACTCGGGTTGTGGAACGTGTGGTGGTTCTTGGTAAAGACATTCGTCCCTTGTCAACCCTCTCACGCTTTTCTCGACGAGCCTTTTCTTCCTGAAGCTCCTTGGTTCTCTTTTCAGAGGCCCCTCGGGCACTTGCTAGTGGCATGGTGAAGACTTGATCAACAACAACTTGTGGAACGACGCAAAAGAAATGATTGTTCTTTGATGGCAAATGGGAAAGAAGCAAAATAGTCGTTGCTTTTGGATTTTGTGGCGCCGTTCAAATTTGGGTTGGGGTCGCCCCGGGTGGCCGGTACCGGTAACGACTGTGACGCGTGACTTGACTGAGCACTGAGGACTCCACCCTAACCTACCGTACGGTAAGTTTGAAGCCAAGAGGCTGCAAATTCAAAGAATGGCAGATGTGGAAAAGTGTATCTCTGGCTTGGTGGCAGCTCCTCGTGTCCATACGTCCATACGGGTACCGGTACCGACAGCTACATGTACGGTAGGATAGTTAGCAGGCCTCTAGCTGGCTAGCCAGCTACCGGTACTAGTAGGCTTCGATGGACTCGAAAACCGGTATCACATTGTAAAGGCGGACCATAGTCTGGGCCTCATTGTTTTAGAACAAGGCTACCGGTAGCTAAAGTGTCACGAGAGCGGCATCGATTTCCTGCCCATTTTGGGCTTGATTTGCTTGTGCCACCAATAAAACCAAGCCTCGCAATCCATTTTAACAAAAATGTGAGAAGACAAGATGCTTTCAGGACAACAATATCATACCGGTACCTATAGACGTGGTTGTCACTATCTCCTGCTGGCTATCTAGCTAACCAGAGCGGCCAACAGAAACAGGAACCTCCAAAAAAGGAAGAAAAAATCTTTCTTCTAGAAAAGATCCAAAAACCGAAGAAAGATTCACCAAAGATTCCGATCTTTGACCGTTGACTACCTGGCACCGTACAGTCGTACAGGTCGTACCTCCCAACTCTGGGAAGGAGTTTGGATCACAGGAAATTTTCTGCGGAAGCCAGCATCATACAAGATGCAAGGGGCCACTATAGCTAGTACCAGGTAGTGCCACATGATGCCAACAGCACATCATACCGTTATGGTGGCATAATATCCTGTCGCTTGTTGTTGTTGACTGATCCCTACAGAGCTATAATGAGTGAAGTTCCTTTGTCCCACCTCTCTTCATATCAGAAGAAGAACACCGATAATGATGATGTCGAACAGAATGCGTCGGAAACAAGCGGTCTACTAACCTATGGTTCCATCCCCAGGGTCTCCAACGAAGAACACGATCTCACAGACTTTCACCAGTCGCTGATGAGTGATCCCAAACGAGGTCGTACGAGGCGATGGATGATTCCTTCGATATGCGTACTCCTGTATTGTCTCATCACAGTTACAGTTGTTACCGAGCCTGAGGTGGGGCTAGTTTTCAAGAAGATGTTTTTCAAGGTGGTCATGGTATACGATGGACCTCTGGGCGCGCCATCTCCCAAGTCTTCCAAGGACGAGTCCACGATGACCAAGGCCGAAAAGAAAGCAGCAAAGGAAGCCGCAAAGGTAAGTCAAATGGATTGGTGTGTCCGATGTCTTTCTATTGTCGACAGAACTAACATCGCTCTTATACTTGTCTAAACCAACTGTAGGCTGCCAAGAAAGCCGCCAAGGAGGCGAAAAAGAAAGCAAAGGAAGAGGCCAAGAAGGCAAAGGAAGAGGCCAAGAAGGCCAAAAAAGAAGAGGAGAAGGAAGCCAAGGCGGCTGAGAAGCTGGCCAAAGAGCCCGAACCATATCCCGGATGTTTGGAAGTCAACTTGACCTACGTCAAGACCAAAGGGACCTGGGAAGAACACGAAGCAAACGCCACTGCCAGCGGTTGTCATTTGGCATCAATCCACAAAATGGCAGTCAGCAGTACCGTTGCCACTGCAAGTCTCTTTGGTTTGTTGACTGGCCTCGAGATTGCCGCCAGCTTCACGGGAGGCTACACCCTCAACACCTCGTATTGGTTGGGAGGCGAAACGTTTGTGGATTCCAGTGGTGGGCTCGAGTGGGGATGGAGTGATGAATCCTTGTGGGACTTTGGTACAAACACATCCACAGCAGTCGCAGGCTGTTTGAAGGCAAACATAACCTTTACAGAGATCGCCGTGAAGAACATTACTCCAGCAGGGCACTGGTCAGCCGCGGATTGCAGTACCCTCTTGCCTGCGGTTTACAAATGCTGCGTTACCCCGTTGACTTTTGCGCCCACAAGCGACTTTCCTAGTGAAGCCCCAAGCGACACACCACAATTCACAGAAAGTCCAACCGCTGCAATTACAGCACAATTCACTGAAAGTCCAACCTCTGCAGTGACAACGGATTCCCCTACAGACTCTGCAATCATCACACCCGAGCCAACTGAGATTCCAGTAACCTCGTCTCCAACTCTGCACCCTGCAACGCCTCCACCCAGTCCAGTCCCTACAAAAGCGCCAACAACCCCGTTGCCCACTGATACCCCAACAGTAGCTCCTGTTCCAGACCCCACACCACTACCAACTCAAGCTCCATCGCTGCCACCTGTAACACTGACACCCACGCCTCTCCCAACTGCAGCCCCAACGTTGCCTCCTTCAAAGCTACCCACCCCCCTTCCCACGCTTCTCCCAACTGAAGCTCCTACGTTGCCACCTACAAAGAAACCGATCGGTACGGAGCCGGAAGCTACTAAGAAACAAACAAAGGAGAAGAAGAAGGGAAAGCGCGGTTAAGACGATGGCGAGCTTTCTGGATTAGGATGACTTCGGCGTCGTCGGAGGGTTAATTTTGTTAAGTTTTGTAATCAATTTTGAATGGATGAGTGATGAGTGATGTAACCTGCATGCGATGAAGATCTATGAACTGCAACATTGAAGACGCAGAGCGCGGCTGAAATTTAAACACTGTAAAACTGGTTTCTTCTAATGAATCTTCACACAATTCGAACATCCTCTTCAGATCTCTCTATCTATTCCATTTTGGTGCCACACTAGCTACCGGTAGCCAGATATGCCAGAGAGCACTCTGCACGGATAGCCTCTGTCCTTTCCTTCCTTTCCAGCTCCCTCTCCGCATATTTTTGGCAGTACTAGAGCTAGCTAGTACCGGTACCAGCCTGTACAGCGTAAACCTTCCCCGGTCTTGGCTGCTGATTCCGGCCGTCTGACCGTCCACCGTCAACCGGAATCTAGCCTCCACTCATCTACAGATCCAGAGACAACAAAGTAGCTTTTCCTCATAATCTTATAACATCATTCGTAATACATCTATCGCTACCTTTAGTCTCTTCAACAGATGTTATAAGATCCTTCTATACAACCGATACCACCACCGATCCGCTACACTGATCGACCGGCACGACGCACCTCTATCGAACGAACGGCACGACGCACCTCTATCGCTCGACGAACGCAC
>CAICTM010001924.1:0-20671 GCA_903772945.1 Seminavis robusta
CCATGGGCACCATGTTTGAGGGCATACTGCAATATCTTGAAATGCCCTTCCTGAGCGGCCTTGGTGCATGTTCTCTCATCCCAAGGGCCGCCATTTTCATGGGCATACTTCAATATTTCCAGGTGTCCATTTGCAGCAGCTTCAAAACGCATTGTTCTCTTCATCGCCATGGCAATTGTTTTCATGGGCATACTTGGAGGAGATCAAAAATATCCAATTCAGCAGCCTCTCGCACATATTTCCTGGTTCCATGGGCAGCCATTTTCGTGGGTATACTTCAATGTCTCCAAACAACCAGAAAGAGCAGCACAAAAGCATGTCGCATCACAACCAGGGACACCTTTTCATGATGCATACTTTCACTATTTCGAAAATGACCCCAAAGAGCAGCATTTGCACAGGTGTCAGCATCCCATGGACAGTCATTTTCATGTGCATATTTAAGAATTTCTAAGTGTCCACCTTCTGCTGCAGAAGCACATGTCCATTCATCCCATGGATCAGCCCTCCTCCCTGGCCCACTTCAAAATGTCAATGTGTCCACCACCTGCTGCAAAAAAGCATGTCCGATCATCCCATGGGCAGCCCTTATCTCTGACCCATTTCAATATGTGGAAGTGGCCACTGCCTGCAGCACTTGAACATGTAAATTCATCCCAAGGACAGCCATTTCATGGGCATACTTCAAGCATGCCAGGTGGCCACATCTCGCAGCATTTGCACAACCTCTTTGATCCCATGGACACCTCATTTCATGGGCATAAATGGAGGCATTCTAAGTTGCCACCTTTGGCAGCATTTGCACACACTTCTGCATCCCAGGGACAGCCTTTTCTGGGCATACTTGAGGCATTTAAGTGACCCTCTTTGGCTGCATTTTTGCATGTGTCTTGGTTCCATGGACAGCCATTCTCATGAGCGTATTTCAGATTTTCAAATGCCCTTTTCAGCAGCTATCTGCATGTGTGTTCATCCCAAGACACCATTCATGGGCATATTTAAGCACGTCCAAATGGCCATTTGCAGCAGCTCTGGAGCATGTTTCACTGTCCCATGAAAGCCCATGTTCATGAGACCACTGAGTGACTGCAAGGTTTCCAACCTTTGCTGTGCTTTGACAGATCATTATCTCCTCTTCGTGAGTCTTTATGGTGCCATCGTTGTACCAAGACTCTGCACAAGACACACTAGCACAAACTGCTCTGTAAAATGTATCAGTGCTGCAGGCTTTTCCAAAGTCCCACCGATTCCATCTCACACAAGGCCGCATGTCTATCACTAGCATTGAGCAGTATGTCACATATAGATCTCTCATTCTGTGATTGACTCCTGCCACAAAGGCATAATGACCCATGCCAACAAAGGGAAGGATGCCATTGACCCAAATTGCATCATCCAGTTGATCCCATTGCGCGTACGTTGAAGCACTGGTTTCGTGATGGTTGGCTTGTTTGTACCCAAAGCACTTCATCATGACAGCCATTGCTTCAAGCTTTTGGTTGATACTCTCATCATCACCATTTGCTTGCATTCGCACCAGCGCGCTTTTGCAGAGTGAGAGGGCCATGTCAAAGTCCTCTGGGGCAGAAGCACGAGCAAGGGATTGTTCTGTGGAAGTAGGAGTTGCCATGATGCTGAAGGAAACAAGCAAAAGATGAGTGTTTTGTGAGTACTACTGTAGTGCAGTGAACCAAGAAGTGAGTCCAGGAGAAACGTGATGATTCAGACTCGAATCAATCGAATTCCATGCGGCGAGTTTAAAAACCGAAATGAATACGTGTGGTACTAGCTAGCTAGCTAGCTAGCTAGCTAGCTAGCGAGTAACGACGTAACGACTATGATAACCACTGTCTCGATGTGCCGGTAATTCGTTGCATGTGCTAAAGGCCAACAATACATAAGTGGTCGGTGCATGGAACCGGTACTGGTACCGAAGCTCGCTCGCTCTTGGGTTAATGCTTCAAGTTTTGATGAACTCGCAGTGCACTGCATCGCGCGCAGCAAAGCTCCAGTGTTCATATCAACGGTTAAGTTTTCCACAGCGTGGGAAGGACTGAAATTTCAGACCCATTTTGAACGTCAGCAGTGTATTACGTGTCCCAGATCCTCGCATGGCATCAACCTTTGGATGTGCGTAAGTGCCCCGCGACGTCCACCCACTTCAATTGTGGATCATTTGTTCTTTCGAAAGGACATCCACAAAACAACAGTACAAGTCGACCATTTAATATTTACTCCATAGGTATCGAGTAACAAGCAATAAATCATGCGTCTCTTTCTGGCTTTAGCGGCGGCTCAGTCGATCGGGCTGTTTTTGGAAACTACCGATGCGTTTTCGGCAGCTGGTTGGTCTTTTGCGCACAGATACCCTCGATCTTTTTCGGTGCTTCGGGTTGGAGACGATGATGGAGAAATTCCCTCGGAATCGCTGGACGGCGCAGATTTGTCGGATGATATGAAAGAGAAAATGAAATCTGACGATGAACAGTACGGGGGAGGATCTCGATTCAGGGAAATGATGGAAAAGGCTCAGAGTCGACAAGCTGCTGAAGGTCCACAAACCTTGAAGAATCCATTTGTCGAAAACCCGTTCGCAGGCATTGAAGGACTCGATCCTGCCACGACCCCAGAGCAGCCACCGGCAGCTGGCCTCGATCCGAATGCTTTGACGGTCGAGCAGCAAGCGGAAATGTTCCGTGCCATGATGCAGGGACAACAAGCAGCACCGGCGCCAGCTCCTCTTTATCAAAACGTCAGACCTCCAAAACCAGATCGTAAGGAGGGAAGAAACAGAGATGCGGATACCATTCAGAACACGGCTGATGTCTATTTTGCTCAGCTCAAGAGGGATTCCACTGTTCGAGGAATTGCAAGAATTCGGGGAGATGATGAAAAGGCCAATGCGGTCTTTGAAGACGAGAAAATCGAAGAGCTCAAGGGCATGATTTCTGAGAATCCTCACTTGGCGTAAGTTGAACCCATTCTCTCGAGGAGGGATTGGTCTCTGCTTTTCTGTACCACTATTCTCACTTACTTGTTTTAATTAAATTTCTTGTCATATTAGTGGAAAGCGAGAAGCAGAACAGAAATTGATTGAAACCGCTGCGGAAGAAATGATTGCCTTCCAGAACGCCCAAGAATACAAGCCCAGTAAGGGAGCAGCCGGTCCCAGCTACAAGCAAAAGCTGGCGGAAAGGCGAAAGAAAATGGGTGGAGTTGGAAACGCTGTTGCCCAAACGGCTCCTGAACCACCAAAGGCAGAAGTGGCACCCCAGCCAGCAGAACCCGAGGCACCAAAGGTAGAGGCACCAAAGGTAGAGGCTCCACCGGTACCAAAGATACAAGCTGCCCCTGAACAACTTATTTTGGAGGAACCCCCTGCTGCATCGGCCCCAGTTCCAGTCGAACCTCAAGCTGAAGCACAAGCGCAACCACCGCATATACCACCGTCCCCACCTCAACAATCTACTTCGGAATGGGGCTCTCCCAATGAAATCAGGCAGGGGCTCCGTACTTTGATGGGCTTGATCTTGAAGCACCGTGGAGGCCCTGGCTTTGGTGCCGGCGGACTCAAGGGACAAGAAATTGGTCAATATGAAAATCTCTTGGCAGAGATCACCGCGCTGTTGAAGGAAGAAGCCGTGTCGAGTGCGGACTTTTCGACGCCCTTGCAAACAGTTCCAGTCACCGCTCCAGCACCTGCTCCTGCGCCACAACCAGTTGTCACTGCGGCAGCCCCGGCAGCTCCCGCTTCCTCATCTGGCGATGAGATTGCAATCATGTTGGCTTGTATCGACGGTGCAATCACCATGTACAAGAACAGCCCTCCCGAACTGCAGGAAGGTGTCTTGATGACTGTCAGGGCTGCGTTGCTGTCCGCCGTCAACACGATCAGCAAAGCGTTGGGTGAGAACGAAGGTGTTCCGCCTTCTGCCGCTGGAGCTGGAGGCAGCGTCGAAACCATGTTTGGATGTGTGGAGGGTGCCATTATGATGTATCGTAACAGTCCACCAGAGCTTCAGCAAGGGGTCCTGCTGACTCTACGGGCTGCTCTCTTGTCAGCTATCAATACCTGCAACAAGGTTATTGCCGAGAATGACGTGGAGAACTTTCAGCAATATCAAGCGGCAACCGCGACCATGGAAAAGCCACCAGCGACGACCAAACCCGCGCAATTTTACAATGTTGTCCCGGCAGAAGAAGTAATTGAAGAAGCATCGACTACTGCACTCGACGAAAACTCCAAGGTACTAGAGAGTATCTACGACAAGTTGCAGGCAGCTGCAGGGGACGGAAAGTTGGGATTGCGAGAAGATCTCACATCGGAGGAAGCCACCGATTTGGCCGATAGCATTGCCGAGATGCGGGCCATCTTGATGCAAGAGTTGGATACTGGCATTCCGGAACCCCAAAAAACTCCTGCTGCGGTTGGATCGGCTGCAGCAGCCTCAGAATCCACAGGTTCCATATACCAGCAAATGCTTTCGCAGGCCAGGGAAGCAAAGGCTGCCAATTAAAATCTATTCAAGTAAGATGTTGTTAAAAGTAATAGTAGGAGGAACAAAACTAAGAGTTTGCGTTGTTTATGATTTAAGTACCGAGATTGAAGTTTTCCAGCCAAGCGTTGACCTGTTGGGCACCTCGATTTCGGAACCCAGATCATCATCTACATACTGTACCATGGGCACTCACATTCCAATTGCATGTTTTGGCAGTTCCAAATGCCCATGCTGTGCGTCTTCGTCCCATGCATGCTCGACATCCTTGGAAGCACGGCCATGGCACATCGGTTCATGAGGTACATTAGGCGCCAGCCGGCACTGCAAAACGATTTAAGGTTTCCACGAATGATCATGAGCTCGGCGGACTCCCAAACCTCCGACAACAACAACACACAACAACAAAACGTTCGAACAAAGCCCAAAACACGCTAGAAGTCTGCTGTTTTTGACATCCATCCATTAGACCAAAGCACCCAATGAACACACAAGGCTCTAGGGCGACTATGTGTAGCAGGACAAGGGTGGAAACACCCGATTCGACGGCATTTTTGGCCATTGTCGAAAAATGATGAGTTGGGAACGATTTGAGGTTGATCCTGCAATATTATTGCAGAACGTGCTTTTCGCGCCGGGCAGCTATTGTCCAATCCTTACCGATGTGATGGCTATGGTGATCGAACTAGTGACTCACACTGACTCCGCATAATTCGTGACTGACGTTGGCACCACAAATCAAATCGCCGAGGCAAAAATCCGAGCCCACTCCTCTCCTTGGGTCCTCTCTCCCAACCTTGGAGAGGAAGGGAAGCAACTCATCCAGTGCCAAAGCTCAGCATCATTAGCTACACGTTTGATAACAACAAATTGATTATCTGGTATTGAAAGCCAGTTCAATTGGATTGAGTCCTCGAGTTCTGAGAGATTTCGATTCTACCGGTTCTTCCCAAAGATCCAATAACTGGTCTCCGAGATGACAATGTTCCAATCCACCAATCCGAACTTTGTGTGGTGTATCTTTGTCGTCCTGTTTGTTGTGAGCCTTCCATCTGTGGCATCGTTCCAGCCAGCTGTTCCAATGAGGGCCGCAGCCCTAAGGTCTCGACTGCCCTACTCCCGATCTTGGGTTGTTCCGACGGTCAGCCGTCTGTTCAATACGCTTTCTTCCAACCAGGATCTTGCACAAAAACGCATTGAAGTGGCCAGAGCCAAAAAAGCAGCATGGAAACGATCCGTTCTGGAAACCAATAAACGTCATCTCCATATCAAGCGAATCACCGAGGAAAAAGAACAATCGACCGACTTTCAAGTACCTGCACTCTATGCTTTGAAAGTTTCTGTCTGTGAAGAACTTCGAAATGAGCTACATTTATCGGGACGCGAACGAAGAGGACGTGTTTTTATTGAACTTGGATCACCTGCCACAAGGAGTCTCAAGAGTTTGAAATATGACATTCATGCCTTTTTTAAAGCTCTCAAAAAGTCCACCTTTGTACTTTCCGCATGTTTACCAGAGGTGGCAGAGGATGGATCCATTGTAGTACCAGAGGACTTGACAAACACAAAGATGTGGAAGATTGAAACCGATGAGGATGTCAATAAAACGTTTGCCATGGCCGACGAACACTTTCAATCCGCCCCCGCTTCACTCAAGCGTCCATCCATTAGTTTGCACTTGGCCAAGGATCCCAATGCTCCTCCGCCACCGCCTCCTCCAGCCTACTTGGAGGGCATGGCAAATCCTGCTGCAAGTGAAACTATGACCATGCTGTCATTCTATTCCTTTCCTCCTTCTGGAATTGAGGATCCCGAAGACTTTGCCATGCAGCTACGACGGAAATGGAAGCCATTCAATCCGCTAGGACGAATCTATGTGGCCAAAGAAGGAGTGAATGCGCAAATGAGCGTGGCAACGAATGTGTAAGTCTCTTTGTTCTTTGTCTCATCCAGTTGCAGTACAAGGTCTTGCTGCGTACTTGCGTACTCAATCCCGTTGCCTCGCATTGTTGGGCTTTGTATCAGTTTGGAGAACTTTATTGATTGTTGTCGCAGCATTCCTCAACTTGGAACTTACATGGAAAATGGTGTCAATGTGGATCCCAAGCCAATTCCAGTGGAAGAGTTTGCCACTGCTGGTGTACCCATTAATGGAAAACCGGCTCCGCCGTTTCGAAATCTACACATTCGCGTTCGAAACCAAATTGTGGCCGATGGCTTGGACAAACCACTGGACTGGCAATCTGCAGGGTACGACATGCCACCCTTGGAATGGCATGAAAAGCTCAAAGAGGCCAAGGAACTGAGAGAACAGGCAGCAGGAACAACAGCCGACCAAAACAAGGATATTCCGGTCATTCTAGACTGCCGAAACGATTATGAAACAAACATTGGAAAATTTGACGGCGCAGAGCCATTAGAAACGACAAATTTCCGTGAGAGTTGGTAAGAGGAATGCCGCGCTTGTGCTTTTTGACATTATTGTTGAACTCTCTGATAGCTTGTTTGCATTCTTGACAAAGGGACGTGCTGGGAAAACGTTTAGAGGACGTTCCAAAAGATGCACCAATCATGACCTATTGCACAGGCAAGTGTCGCTTACTTTTAAAACATGTTGTGAAAGAATCTGTGTATCTTGTCTCTGACTTGTGTATACCGTATGTGTTGGCATCATTCAGGTGGCATTAGGTGTGTGAAGGTCGGTGCCTACCTGACACAAGAGCTGGGTTTCACTAATGTGAGCAGGTTAGCTGGTGGCATTATTGCCTATGATCGTACCATTGAGGAGAAGGCTGCCGATGAACAGCCACTTTTTCGCGGTGCCAATATGGTCTTTGATGGCAGACTGGGCCGACAAATCACAGACGACAAACTCGGATCGTGCGCTACGTGTGGAGGCGAGACTTCTTTGATTAGCAACTGCCTCAACGACAACTGCCACAAGAGAATGATCCAGTGTGAAACTTGCCGCACAGCCTTTCATGGAACTTGCTCAGATGCATGCAGGCAGCGACTGGTCAACAATGGTATGCTCTCTCAGCGTTTGCATGGAGACTCTTCCCAAACTTCGGTTGCAGATTCTTCAGAAGAAAAGACAACACCATATCGTACATTGGATGAGTACAGCACTGGCCATTCCAGCCCCGCTCCCTCCTTGTATCATGAAATGGAACTCAACACACAATCATACCTTCCATCTGGAAGCCACATGGTTTCTGGTTTTGAACAGGGTCGGCTGCTGACTAATTTGGCCTCCATGACACGAGAAGGACGCATCCTGGAGCTGGGGACATTCACTGGCTATGCAACGGCATGTTTTCTGGAAGGTGCTGCCAACGTGGCGTCGGCAATCAGCTTGGATTCAGCTGGCAATCAAAGCAGTGGTCCCTACGTCTTGTCTCTGGAACGTGACCAGCGAGCTTTCAACCTTGCCGCAGCTCACATGAACGTCATGACAGAACATGGCACTGGCGAAGCGGGTGCGGAGGCTGCTTGTTCATTACGGGCTTCCGGCGAGGCTGATTTTGTGGAAACCGTTTTGGAGGATGTGGTTTCTGTCGTCTATGACAACGCGGCAACTTGTGACCTTCTCAAAGTCTCGGACGCTCTCGCTACCATGGAAGAGATGGCCCGAGGAGAGAGCAGTCAGATCGACCAGCCGTCTCCGTTTGACCTTGTGTTTGTGGATGCCGACAAGACCCGGTTATTGGAGTACGTTGATGCTTGCCTTGCCAGTGATCTCGTCTTGAAGAAGGGTGGGATGATTGTAGTGGACAATGTACTCTGGAAAGGACTTGTGCTGGGAGCTGCAGGCTCGTCGCCCCTTCTGATAGACGGGGAAGGCTCTGGCGACGCAGAAATCAAAAAGAACCGCCGAGCAAGGCGTTTGGCAAGCAAAATGCATCGTTTCAACAGCGCCATTGCGAAGGATCCAAGGTGCGAGGTGTTACTGTTGCAAGTAAGAGATGGCCTGAGTATGATAAGGAAGAAGTAATGGAGATTAGGACTGTTAACTAACACTAGGACAAATAATATCTATGCAACCAGCTTTGAGAGGAAGGAGATGGGAGGATAAAGTTCAGTAGCAAGTAGCTGGTTGTCGAACTGGCTGTGCTACCTTCGGTGTTGATTCGGTAGAGCTCTTGTTCTGTTCAATTTGCTTGAGCCTGTCAGCAAATTGCTCCAAGAGCTTTACAATCCGCTTGAAACACAAGATAGAAAAGGCCGCGATCTTGTCGACCACACGATGTTTCTGGTCAAATTCCTTGGCATTCCTCCAGGCTTTCTTCGCAGCGGCTTGTGAACGTTCCGTTATGTTGTGCTCGTCATTAAGGTTCTTCACAGCGACCCACGCATCGCCCGCAGCCTCCTTGGACTTGTCAAGTAGGTGGTGCTTTTCGTTCAGCTCTTTGGCTTTCTTGCCCGTCGTTGAGGCCACATCTGCCATGGCCCTTGATACATCACCGGCTGCGCCATCCTTGTTGGCGTAGTAGGCAGCAGCGCCTCCAGCTACCAAACCGACCACTGGACCAGCCAAGAGCGTACCAAGGACGCCTCCTGCAATTCCAGCACTCCACTTTCGAGAGCTAGGCGCAGTTTCAGGGTCACTGTCATCGGAAAATGCCACTGCCTCCACCGAATCCGACGAAATCACGCTCGATTGGCACAAAGGATCGGCGCCATCGATCGTTACGACCGAAACCATCATGGGTTCGATGGAATGCAAGTCAGGAATCACATGAGAGGCTTCGACCAACGGAGGACTGTCATCAGAACCATCATCGCCCTCCATAACATAGGCTGCGCCCTTGACTTCTACCATCTTGTCTGTTGATTTGATTCGTGCTTTGGCAGGGTGTTGCTGTAGTCGGTGGGAAGAGACTGATCCAGCGGGATGTTTAATTTGTTGTCCCTTTCGTTTCGGCTCAACCGTCGGCTTCACAGTCGGCTTCCAATGTCGCGATGGAGCTTTTCCTTGATCTTTTGTAATCAGTGCACAACACTTACAGTGCTTCTTTGAGAGCACCAAAGCCTCTTCGTTCAGGTTTTGTTCGAGAGTGTGATGACTTGATTTTGTGGTTGATGTCGGTGGCAGCCAGGCGTGAAGCACGATTCGAGGAAAAGATTTCTTGAGTCCCACCAAAATAAAGTTGCAAAGTGGCGAATACATTTGCAAAGGAGCGATGGTCCACCGGTACAACATTTATTAGATGGGTTGTTGCTTCTGGTTCATGTGCATGGCTTATTGTATGTCATATGAATGAGCCATGTGCTTTCCTCCATTCCAATTCTTTGATCTCTATAAGGAATCTCAATTTTCAGGTTTTAGTTGGGTGTTGCGATGGAAGCAGTCAGCAGTGGAGGAGTCGAGTCAAACCATCGCTAATGATGCACGTTTCGTCATGCAGCGGCAGTTCGTGGTACATGTACATACTAGTACTGTACAGTACTAGTATGGTGCCGGTACCAGGTACAGTTGCACTAGAGTGCACTCAACCCCTCTCATTTCGTGGAACGGAACCCTGTGTGCCACGTATTCCATTGGCTATTTCATTCATGTTCTGAACACTGGCTAGAGATCGGAGTCGAATGGGCCGATGGCAGTACTATCCATACCAGGAACGCAACTTACTTTTTAAAAAGTAAGATCTCTACATGAATAACTTCAGCAGCGATTACATGTAGTTCAGTATTGTTGTTTGATGTATTCTTCTAAAGGTCACCTTCTGCATCCGAGAAAGCATACGTCTGTGCCTAAAGATCCCACGCGGTGCCCATTTTGACTAGAGTAGAGTCTACCGGCACCGGTACCGGTACTGGTCCTGGTGCGGTAACGATACCGCTGTAAACAATATATCCTCCCACCCTCTTCCCAATCATATTTACAGCGTTAGCTGGCTTTTAAAATTAGAAACCGTACTTTCGCGAAGCCAATGCCAATGACATTCCGATAAATGAGAGGCTTGCTACCGGTACAAGCATCATCAGAGTTGTCACCGTACATTGAGTTTGTTTCAGTGTTGTAGAACACGATAGCTCAGTAATAACAGCAAACAACCATGGCGGATCTTTCCAATCTCTTAGACGAAGTCGACGATGCTCTTGGCGAAGAAGAGGACGAGGTGGAGGTACCTAATACCCAGATTGCCTCCTATGAGGATAATGAAGATAGCGATGATAATGATGATAATGCAGACCGTGAGCACGTGGAGCTTCCAGCAGCCTTGGAAGAGTTTGAACAGCAGCAACAAGGCTACGGCTCGGAGCAAGAAAAGCACGACGAAGCCGATCAAGATCTGGTCGAATTGGAAACGAATGAGAACCACCACTACTACGTCAAGCTCAAGCGCCTCTGGCAACAAGAATTGGCATGTCCCGAACTCTTGCCACTGGATGAAGAATTGGTAGAAGCAATTAGCGATCAAATAGAACGACAACAAGCTGTCATTGACGACATGGGTGAGGAACCGGGAGATATTGAAGCACTATTGGGCAGTGTCCTCAAGGTGGACTGTGATCGAGCCCAATTCATGCTTAGTGATCTACTAAGGATGCGTCTTTGGAAGATACAGGAGCATCCACTTCACATGAGAGACCTTGTGGATCGAATGAGTGAATCAGAGGTTAGTTAGTACAAGCAACAAGAACGATGGATGGGGTTGGTTTGTAATAGAGTATTCTCATCCTTTTTTTCTTTTGGCTAGTTTGAATTTCTAAAAGGATATGGTCAATTGTTTGAAGGCTACATGCGTCGAACCGTTCTGGATCATGTCGCCAAGGACGCCCTCAAAAACTTGGACGAACCAGAAATGATCGATAAGCCTGATCTGGAACAATTCGTCTTTGTCCGGGTCAAGGAAACATCGGAGATTGATATTGGTACCGAAGATGAACCTAGTATTCAGCAACACGATCCCGGCACTACGTTGATCACTCGCTACAATCTGGTTCGAGAATTGTTTGGACAAGGCAAGGTAGAACTGATCTTGTAGTTAGGGGGAGGAGAACTGAATCAAAACAATAAACAAACAGGATTGATCTGGCACGTACAGGAAGCACACTGGCTATTCCAGCATATTGAACCGAAGCCAAACGACTAGCTTGTATTCATGAGAAGATCAACATTTTCTCCTAGTCAGACTAGGCAGATCACTTCGTTAGGCAGGTTTGCACCAATCCATCCATCTGGGTCAAAACAGGATTGCTAGTAGTTCTCTCAATTTACTTTTAAATCTACGCAATGGTTCTACCGCTGCAGTATGCATGTGCTGCTCTTTTCATCCGCTTACTCCAGACTTCCTCCACTGAGACTCCACAAACCATCGGCCTTGACATTCGTTCCAGAGATAAACGAGGCTCCTGGCCCAAGAAGGAATGAGACAACATTCGCAATCTCTTGGGGTGTCCCAGCCCGTCCGTAGAGGGGTTGCATCTTGGCTGCAAACGCCTCGTAGGCTTCGTCTTCCAATGGAATCACTTCGGTCTTGACCACACCGGGCATAACGCTGTTGATGCGAATGAGGGGTGCTTCTTCAATTGCAGCAGTCTCGACTATAGAGTTGACAAAGGCCTTTGTAGCCGAATAGATAGATGATCCCGCGCTCTTGGGCGCAATGACGGCCGTCGCCATGCAACTCGAGTTGACGACAATGGATCCCTGTTGGATATATCCATTCTGGCTGTCCCCGACAGTTTTTTTGATGGCAGGAATGATATGCCTCAAGGAATAAATGACGCCCTTGACGTTCACGTCCAAGAGTGCGTTCATGTCGTCATTGGACATCTCAGTGAGCTTTCCAGGGCGGTAGATTCCGGCGTTGATAAAGGCGCCATGAATGCCTCCAAATGCATTGACAGTCTCTTCCACAGCCCTCTTGACATCTTCCTCCTTGGCAGCATCTCCAACCACTGCAAGGGTCTTGACGTTGGGGTACGCGGCTTTGAGCTCTTTCTCGGCTGCCAAGAGCTTGTCGCCACGACGGGCAAAGAGAGTCAGAATGGCGCCTTCACTGGCAAGCTTCTGAGCAGTTCCAAGGCCGATTCCTGCAGACGCTCCCGTGATGAGAATGACTTTGTCCTTGTTGCTGGTGTTGGTGGGGATCGGAGACATTTTGGGTTTCTTTGTGTGTGAGCTTGTTTTAGTTGTTTGTTTTGGTTGTTCGGTTTCGAATTTTGTGAGCTGTTTCTTCGACCCCGTCCCAATTGCCGACCGACCCAACATCACCGTCTACCTTAGCCAGCTACCTAGCTAGAGCTCGAGTACTAGCTAGTAGATCCTTGATGAAGTCGAGAGAGGCCATCATTGTTCCGGGCTTGAAGCGTTCGTTGGAATTCAATCGACGTCGAGAGAAGGGGGTTCGAGGTAGTCGAAGCCTGTGAGGCTGTAAACCAAAAGATCCAAAAGATCCAAAGGCCCCAACCTTCCCTGCCCCTTTGGCACCCATGCAATTCCAGCACTGGAAGCAAGAGCAGTAGAAGCACCCTGTCAGAGAGAGTGATAATACCATGTCGAAGACGGATATAATAGTAGCGATTGATATTGGGAGCAGCAGTGTTCGCTGCTCTGCCTACAAGTTTGTTGAGGGAGAACGAGGCGACAATGAGGATCCGACGTTGTGCCAAGCAATGGCCGGCTGCCGAACTTCCCGATCCGTTCGGTCCGTGCAACCCAACACGGGAAAGATCGAGGTGGGAGGGCACTCTCAAGATGATACCACCAGTCTGATGGATAATCTGGACGAATGCATGGATGAGTTGTTGCAAATTTTGCGGAAAAAGGATACCTTTCAAGTGGTGGCCATTGGCTTTTCCTGCTTTGTAATGAATTTGGTGGGCGTTGATGATCGAGGTACTATTGTGGGAGATGCAGCCTCCATCAGCTATGCCTGCAATGCACCAGAAGTTGCCAAGCAGTGCAAAAATCTGAGAATGTAAGTGAATATATCTTGTTACCATAGGCTATTGGTCTATCTTCTCACCACGTGCTTCGTCAAACCTCTCAAACAAATTCATTTGCAGAAAATTGAGTGAGGAATCCATAAATCAAATGTACCACGCCACCGGGGCGCCCATCCATAGTGCTTATGCTCTTCCTCAGCTATTGGATATCTATGACACCAACAATCCGCAATACCAATCCGTTCGAGCATCCGTGCACAAATGGCAAACCATCCCCAGCATCTGCTTGAGTCGCTGGGCAGGTGCGACAGTCTCTCCTATATCCTATTCCGAAGCCAGTTGGACAGGATTGCTCAACTTTCGAACTTGTCAGTATGAACCATCTGTGGTAGACCTATTGCCGGAATCCTGCCGGCAGTCGTTGCCGGATTTGGCAGATTTCTCGGACTTGACAAGCTACCCTTCCCTAGGGCGGGGCATACAACAACAAAAGAGCTCCACAGGAAATAGTAACCCGTACTGGGGTCGATGGCCGGAATTGAGAGGACCAACGGTAGAAACTAGGGGATGCCGGCTATTCTTGGGTTTGGGAGACGGAGCTTGTGCCAACATTGGCAGCAAGTGCTCCACGGCATCGCGAATTGCTGTGACGATCGGGACATCCGCAGCATCTCGGGTCTGTCTCCCTCTCCCTGTTACGACTGGAAGCAGTGAATCAAAGGATTCGATCAATGTTCCCAAGGGACTTTTCTGCTATCGCATCAATCGGGATCACGTTCTCCTCGGTGGAGCATTGACGGATGGTGGAAGCGTGGTCGAATGGATTTCCAACCTTTTGAATCTCAATGCAACATCAGGAGCTTTTGAAGAGTGCATGGCCCAGGTCAAGACACTCTTGGAAGAAGACTACAACTGTTATGCACAACAATCTTCCACAAAGCAATCACTCACGGTGATTCCCTTTCTCAGCGGCGAAAGAAGCACGGGGTATCGTGTCGGTGCCACAGGGGCCATTCTTGGTTTGACACGGGAGACAACACCATCTCACCTGCTCAAATCCAGTCTGGAAGGCGTGACACTACGCCTGAATGCTGTTCTTGGTTTGATCCGCAGTACAATGACGAGCAGTCAGGAGCAACCTTGCGTGATTGCGAGTGGCAAAGCATTGGAGGTCAATTCATTGTGGAGACAGCTGATTGCCGATTGCAGTGGCATGAATGTGATCATGGACGGTGATACAGAAGAAGGAACGAGTCGAGGAGTCGCCCTTGCGGTTGCCGTCGCCTTGGGAGAGAAGTCCTCGTTCAAAGACGAACCGCTTCACGTTCTGCACGAATCTAGTCCAGATCCATCCGCCAAAGATTACTGGGCACATGCCACACAATCTCAGGAAACGTTTCTTGATACTATCTCGCCGCTCTTTGTGTCGAGCAAAGATTGACTGGCCTGGTGCATCACACTCGCCAGCTACAAATGAATACTGATCTAGCTAGTGATACCGTATCGAATTGTAACCAGGAGCTCGGGATTGTGATTGTTTACTTGGTGTGGTGTCTGACGATGAGGAGCTTGTGGATGGGTACATACGTGTACATGATTTCGCTATTTCTTACTTTGTCGTATCGAAATAAAAGTGATAACATGGTGTCTATATGGTTTCTATGTGTGTGTAGTGTTGAGAGTGCGTAGAGTGAGGTCGCGTCTTGTTTTTGAGTTGATTGGTTTTGTTTGGGAGTGAGACGTCTTAGCAGAGAAGCGCTGGTTCGAGCAAGCCATCATCGGCTGCTTGTCGCAGCTTCTTGAGAGCGGCATGGCATAACCGTCTGCCGTACTCAGCCGACACTTCCATTCTCTTTCCCACTTCCACAAAGCTCATTGCTTCCCCCCACTTTCCGCGCACGGGGATCTCAGCAGCTTTGGTAGCACGAGACGATGACTTTTTGGCTTTTGTTGCCTTCTTTTGCTTTGTTTTCTTATCAGCGGGTTTTCCGTAGAGTTCTTCTTCGGCAATGGCCAGGTAGTTCTTGGGTTGCTTTGGCTTGTTGGATGGAGCTGCTGGTTGTTCCTGATCAGCGCTGCTTTCGTCCAACAGTCCGTATCTCCAAAACAAAGCTTCCATCTCTTTTGGTCTCAGGTATCGTCCCAAGGTCTTTTTCAACTGTTCCACCTGCACAGGGCGCAGTGCTTCTTCTCGCGTAGCCAACGTCGAAACATCCGATTGGATATCCTTTCCTTTTTGCATCCATGATTCAAATGCGACATATCCTCCGGCATTGCGTCGGCTACGAATCCTGAGTGCTTCCGCCAATTGCCTATCGGTCAATCCAGCTTCTTCGGCCAGTGCCTTGGCAGCAAGGGCTTCCTTCCAACTAGCATCGGATGCGTACACGGTGGAGAGCAAACTGTCCCCATCGACATCGAGTCCCAGCTTTTGGGCTCCTCGTGACATTTTGCGCACCGCCGCCGACACGTGTTCCGGTACTCGCAGAATGTCATCCTTTTCCGCAATGCATCTCAAAATGGCGGCCCGGACCCAATATACGGCGTACGTCGAGAACTTTCCTCCAATGGCAGGATTCCATCGATCAATGGCTCGTGCCAGTCCAATCGCACCTTCTTGCAATAAATCGTCTCGACTGAGCGAGTTCAAGCGGCGAGTGCTGGTGCCCCGGCTCTTGTTGCCAATGATTTCATTGACGCAATAATAGACCAATCCCATGTTGGTGGTGATGAGTTGTTCTCTTGCCATTTCTCCATCCAATAGCGCTTGTTCGTAGGCAACAATATCTTCTCCGTATCCAGCCTCTTTGGATCGAATCGACAGCAGGGGAGTGGCGTTGTTGCTTCGCAATGCCAATTCTGTTTCCAAGTTTTTGAGACGTCGCAATTCAACAGCTTGTCGCAGTAGCTCCTTCTCTTCTTCGAGGGACAAGCGAGGTGGTGCACTTGCTATCGAATCATGACGACCTCGAGCACTGCCGTCGTCGTGGTCTACTACTTCTCGCAACACAGAGGAGGAGACCATTCGCAGGGCACTAGTAGGGAGTGGTGGCGCAACAGTGGATTGTAGCGATGGAATAATATGTTTCGATACGGATGAAACAATCACGGGTGGATTGGAAAATGCCGTCGAAGGCTCCACACAAAGAGCTGCAAGGGCTAAACTTAAACCCACCAAACTTCGAGAACGCTTTCGTCGGGCAGCAGTCGCATTGATGGTAGTGGCAATGACCATGGTGTCTGTGTTATCGGGTTAATAAACTTGAGAGAAAAAGAATACTTTGGTTGGGATTGTGAACTACACAGACAAATTGGTATCAGGGAAGAATGCACTGAGTAATTCCAAATTCCAATGACTCCATCGAAATACGAGATCGAATCCTGACGCTCTGCTGTCTGGCTAGCTAGCTACGACTGTAGTTCCACCTCTCAGTCTGCTGTGGCGGTTGCTGCTAGCTGGCTCAGGTTTGACCTGGCCGTGAGTAAGCGAGTTGATGTCCAGTGTCCGTCCGGAGTTGGGTTCGCTGTGTCAGTGTCAAAGGATTCTCCCACGCGCATTGTTAGAGCAAGATGCGTGCACTGACTCAGTCGTTTGGTCCTTAGTATCCTTGACTCACCGGAAACTCCCACCACAGCATGACACATCGATCTTCTGAGTGAAGGAATCTGACGGAGTGACCGCCTCCCTGACTCCCATCAACCGCCAAAGACGTCCGCAATCTAGCTAGATGGCATGCATGGGCAGTCCAAGAGGACTATCTGCCAGCTGGCTACTAGTAGCTGGCTACCGGTAGCTACCGATAGTTGTCCCTAGATAGGGAACAACCAGTGTGGGATTGGTGCAATCTAGTTGCATCAACCCAGAGCTTGTGGAACCCAAACACTGAACTGAGCAGCCAGGGTGGGATGGATGGGTACCGTATCTCGCGAAGAGGCACCATGGTCATCTTCCTTGGTTGGCTGCTCAGAGCAATGAGTGGATTGACTTGACTGGCTCTGGATTGGCTCCTGTTTGTGACTGCTTCCTTTGCAGTTTCCCTAGCTCCATCATGCAGTTGCAGCCAGTCGAAGTCAGGAGCATGTGTGAGCCCCGCACATTGCTTAGCTTAGCCATAGTGAACGTGAAGCATGGAGAAGCGACAGGACGACATATGCGAGAGGCTTGGTCAAGGGAGACACGGCAAAGTCTACTCAATGGGATGAAGCAACAGGCAGCAGAGTGGCTCAGAATGGCCGTTTGGGTATCTTCAAATGAGATGACTGACTGTCCGTGGGATGAAGATTTCCCTGTCGTTGGCCTGCGAATGCACATGTACTGTATGTAGTTGTAACGATCACGAACGGGGCCAGATGCAGTCTAAGCCTGTGGTTTCTTCATTTATTTCAAGTTCCTATCAGTAGCTGACTTGTTTTTTCAAGGGTTCTACTCTGCGCAATGCAAAGCGAGCTACTCTAGTAGTGTATTCTCTCTAAGTGACAATGGCAACTCTCGTGTCAGCGCCTCGCACGACGATGTCACTCTTTCTTTTCATCCTCCTCCTGAGTTTCATCCTTGGTAATCTCAAACAAACGAAGAACATCTTCACCACATTTTCCAGACTCGAGGGCAAGATCCATGATAGTCAGCCCGGCGGCGTTCTTTTCGTGAATGGAAGGCAAGCACTTTTGAAGCAATCCCTTGGCAGCTCTCACCGAGCATCCATGGATTGCTGCGAGGTGAATGGGTAGATTCTCGGATTTGTCTTTCGCCAAAACCGCCTTCATCCCTCCATTCTCAACCAACATTTCGATCACTCCATCTTCGGCTTGGGTAGCCATGGCAACATGCAGTGGTGTCTGGCCGAACTTGTCCATCATATACATCACATCGTCAGCTTCCTTTAGCATCATCTCCAGGACGGATGTAGGAGCACCAGCTTTGATTGCCATGTGAAGCGGGTAGGCACCATCTCTCACTTGAGCAGTTATGGTTCGGAATCGAGCCTCCACAAAGTCCGTGGCACCTACTTCACGCGACACAAAGTGATCTCCCGGTTTGTTGCGAAGGCTGGTTCGCTTTCGGAAGGGGGCAGGAGAGCCCATCTGTTCGACGAAGATTGTTTATGGAATGGATGAACGGTGATGAAGCAGCAAAGACGGAATTTCTCGAATACTCTGATATCATTCTTACCTTGATACGGGAGCGTAAAGCACATGGATAGGCATCAATCAAATAACCAATCACGGCCTCGTTGTTGGGGGCAAATCGACAAGCCATATGCAATGGCATCAGCCCCTCTTTGTTGGTCATGCTAACCGATGTTGGACAGGCATCAAGGAGGACTTTTACAACCTTTACTGTCGTTTCTGGAAAGCTGCAAGCCACATGAAGGGCAGTGTCCCCATGGACGTCCTTGTCCGAAACTGCCACCGGGCACGAAGCAACTAGCGCTTGTAGTAGTTGTGGATCAGGATTGCCCCAGGCCAAAATGTGCAAAGGTGTGGATCCGTGGTCGTCATGTTCAAGTGGTTCATTCGTTCCCAACTTACAACGATCGTAGATGCTTTTGGCGTCGAGGTGCTCGCATGCAGAGTGGAGAAGGGTCCAAGTCATTGTCGCTTTCGTTGAGTTGCCGTTGGTTCAACAGTCGAGAGTATTTTCTTTGTTTCACAAGATGGTCAATCCCATTCTATGCCCCATGAAGGGAAAACCCCATGGTTTGCAATATCAATCTACCCTTGACACCTTTGTCAGTGTTGTTCTGAAAGCATTCGATTCTCATCATCGTTCATGCGAAGCTTCCTGCAAAGTCAAAGTCAAAGTCAAAGGATCTCGATTGAGATTCTTGATCCCAAAGGAGCACATGTAAGCCCTAACCCAACGTTCAGTTTCTGCCCCTCGCCTGCTTGTCCCACGGTTTACGACTGTACCTCCTGTGAATGATTCAATCGAAAAGAAAATGCCCAAAGTCCCGCTGTTAGTATGCTCAGTACCAAGAAGGTACAACTACGTTGTCTTTGTGAATCCATTGCTGAAGCAACTGCGGACAGGGCCTGTGAAGCAACATTGTGTCTATGATGCCGTTGCTACTGGTGACTTGCTGAAGCAGGTGCTTTCTAAGGCATTCCTGGTTTCTGTTTTTTAAATTTTTAACACGCCTTCTGGCTGGTACCCCTGCGGTGCGGCATCACACATGAAAGTTGACTCTTCCGCTTGTGTTACGCATAAGCTAAAGGAAGCAAGCACTCGGCCCTGCGTTCTGGTCCCCCACCCCGCACCATGGAAAGATACCGGTACAGCGTACTATAGTAAACCAAGAAGAAACATTCAATTGTTGGAAGACGACACCTGAACTTGTTGCGCACCTCTTTCTTTGTACCGGTACCTAAGGGGAAGAAACCAATTACCTGGCTGTACCGGCACCGGTACAACTGACTGTACCGGTAGCAGGGGTGGTGCTGCAAACAACTAGAGGAGTCGAGTCGTAGACAACGACAACATATTCGCATATGCCTTGTCTAAATGTTGGTGGATATTTCAAAGCTTTGGAGTACTATGTCATACCGGTAGCTACTACACTGTAGCCCGGCAAGGTATGGTGTAAAACCAATCTTGGAGCTATCATGGGATGATGGATCCAACGCTTGAAGGGTCGTAGACAGATTTCCTGGCAGTGGGTACAGGTACGGGTACTACCAGTACCGCAGGCTTCAAGTTTCCACGACGCACCACTGAATGACACCTTCATGTGACTGTTAAACCTCGTCTTGCCCACTCACAGCCATCTTCAATTGAGCCAGTAGATGACTTAGAGTAGTCTTGGTTAAGCCCTGAATTCTTCTTGTAAATCTTTTATTCTTCTTCTAACTACTCCAAAGTAAAAAGGCCTCAAGATTGTCCAGGATGTTCTTTCCATGTATCAATGTGTGTTTTGAAATTAGGGTTAAGCAGGAGCGAATACTGCGAAAACAGTGTATTAAATCTTTCCTGAAACAACAAAGCTGCTCTTTGAAGTGAACAGACCCACCGAGAAAGACAGCCGTGCAGCACAAAAAACCATCTCGGATGCATGCTTTTACGACCTGTGCAAGCAGCAAAACAAAGGCAAGACTCTTGTCACTATTTTCGACGACGTTGTGGTGTGAGTGTTGACTGGCTCATCATCAGCAGAAGAACACAAGATACCCACCGAGAACTTTGGTCAGGTGTAGCAGCAGTCGCTTGGGTATAAAGTATAGTACTCATCTCCTCAAGCTATTAATAGTACCCTTGCTGCTTTGATACCTTTGGCAGCTCC